>JAEIIU010056045.1:3267-48015 GCA_018874675.1 Drosophila baimaii
TCAAGAATATATATACTTTATGGGGTCGGAGATGACACCTTCACTGCGTTGCAAACATCATGGCAAAACTCTAATACCCTCTGCAAGGGTATAAAAAGGGAGATGAATCTTTGAAATCCTTTGGGAATGCTATGGGAGAAACACCGCGCACTCAGGAGAAGAAAAACAAAACTTACACATCATCGGCTGGCTATGATTACGAGGAACTAAGTGTGGTCCAGAGTGCATTCCACCGCTTGGGAACTTCCTGCCCGTCTGCTCTTCCATCTTACCAGGTTCATCACGAACTAAAATTAGCTTTTGCTCTATTAAATAAAATAAAAGCTAACCCAGAGGCTTTAACTATATGTCGCGTTCACACCATTTAAGATCGAGACATTCATTTAATTTAATTGGTCTTTCGAATAGAATTTTTTATGGGGCGGGAAAGCACCAAGCGGACTAGCCAATTTGGCGATATTTTCCTTATACCTAAAAGCCACAGCAGGATGACCTAAACCATGGTGCATGGTTACCTCGCAAATTCTGCGATTCTGCCATTGCCCGGGGTCAGTTTACGGGGCACAGCCTGGAGGCTTGTGCCCCAATCGGGAGTTATGGCCACCCTTGGACCACTTTGGACTCCTTTTGTCGCCAGCTGAGCCGAGAGCCACATAAGACCATAAGCGATCACCTATATATCGTTATATAATTCGCATGTGGCACCATTTTTGGGGGGCAGCCGTGTTCTTGAATTTTACGCAACAGTTGGCGCCGCCGCAGCATGATCTTGACGAGATCTCCCCGATGGCGTCAACCAACCTGCCCGACCCGACCCGACCCGACCACCCGAACCCATCGGAACCCATCCGATCCGGCGATCTGGTCCAATGCGATGCCATGAGTCGCCCACTCCACCGGGAGAGGATCAATAACAAACAATAATGTGTTGTCGTCTAATTGTAAGAACCAACTTCCAATTTGAGAGACATCCGACATGATCGCATAACCCGTGCGCACAGCGGTGGATATATGTATAGATAGTGCGAGTCATTGGAGAGGTTAAATATATTTGATAGTAAACATATATGTATGTATATACGTATACGTAATATTAAAATATTCATGCAGTTGTAGCGAAAATTGCGTATACGTCTAGTTGGACACCTTTAGTATTTGCTAAATTATTAAAGGAAGAAATACCACAAATTAAATTACTGCGTATACGCAATATTTGAAGAAGTTGCTTCAAAAAATTGCGTATACGTCTAGTTGACAGCCTTATTTTCCATTTTTCATTTTAACCCTAAAATAACACATAATAAATATTTAAAAACATTTTATCCTAAATATATTTCTTTAATATTACAGCGTATACGCAATATTCTATGAATTAAGTGTGTAAATTGCGTATACGTCTAGTTAACAGGTTACTTTTGACAACACTTTAGATTTTAACCCCGAAATAAATGTATTTATTAATTTGTATTTATATTTCATCATATTTCTTTAATAATGTTTACTTGTCTTTTATATTTCTACCTTTTCTATGGGTTAACTTTAATTAATATAAAAAATTCATAAATTTTAAGCCCGCATCAGGCATATCTCAATGCCCCCGACTGTACGAGTGTGTGTGGGACTTTCATTTCGCTGGTTTGGTCTGCCCAAACCTAGAAGCCAAAGATGCGATGCGAACCGGGCCCAGCGGAGCATATAAAAGCATTTGGCAGACGCAGCGACATTTCAGTTGCTTCCAAATTACCGCCCAAAACGCTGCCGAAGTTGCGGCTAGTTGCGAACCGTTTTCGAACCGCTTTCGAATCTCGAATCCACCGATTTTTCTTCTTTTTTTGTTTTTGTTCCGTGACTTCTTTATCTCTGTGTGTTAATAGCAGCGTCGAGCAGCCATGTCTTTCCTGGGCAACACATCGGACCTGGAGTGCGAAAAGAATGAGTTCCCGAGGCCACGCGCCACGGGCATCGTGACCAAGGTGGCGGCCCACAAGCTCTCCTCGGAGCCAAAGTGGGCCGACAAGCGGGAGGATGACTCGGACTCGGAGGTCTCGTCGCCGGATAACTTTCTGACCAAAGGTTGACAGCTGCATAGCTTTAGCTGCACACACATACTCTAGGCTCTGTCAGTGCTGCTAACAAGCAAAAGATCTTTGAAATCATTTTGAAAACTTGAGAATAACATAGTTTCATGCATAATTAACCAACCATCTAAGGCAGATATTTTCATCCTTTCCCGATGCTTTTCCTTCCAAAAAATAACCCTAGAAAATATTACCTCTGCCAGATGCAAGGCAAGGTCTTAGCTTTCCTTCCATTTAGACCTGTTCCTTGGCTGTTGGCAGCACTGCTAGCTCCGCTTAATCATCTTTCTGCTTGTAGTGCATGATAAACCCAATCTAATCCTGTTATCCAGGACTAACCTTAATGTAGCCTAACCAGAGCCTCGTACTACTTGCAGGCGCCTTCCTACTGACCCCCTCCTACGAGCTGTCCATGGAGCGGGCCGCCCTCATCTGCGAGAAGATGAGCTTCAAGGGATGCTTCAGCTTGACCAAAACCGCTACAGGCATTCTGTTTAAATTCTCACACCCAGATGACTATCAGGCGGTGTTCAAGAAGGGCTTCCACAAGGTCACCGGGGCGCGCTTCTACCGCAAGGTGAGCTCACCCAAAAAAAAAAAAAAAGAAACACACACTCGAACCTCGAATCTTCAGTGATGGGCGGGCGGGTTTGGTTTTTTCCTCCAGAGGAAATAGTTCAAGAATGTGCTTAAAAAGTTAGAAACCTGCCTGGGGAACCACCTCCTCCCATCACTGGCAACCCCCCGCCCCCCCAGCCATCTCCCACTAGTTTCAGCCGCACTGCGCACCACATCCACCAGAACCATCAGATCCATCCGATCATCGGACTAACCCTTGGACAAGTGAAAAATGCAATCTTTATTTCCCCCATTTTGCAGCAAACATTTTCGCGCAGCGTGAGTATCCATGTCTCCATGTATCCGTGTAAGCGGATCCCTATGTATATACGTATCCGTATCCGTATCCGTACCCGCACTTTCGTACTGAGAGATTGGGACTGTGATTAGCCAGCTAGCCAGCGATCGCAGTCCCAGTTGCTTAGCACAACCGAGACCAGTACCCACATCCATCCATCGATCGACTCCTCCTAGCTTAGACTAATAACGCCAATAAGCGCAGCCACCACCGCCTCCACTCTCCGTTCTCCTTTCTCCTACCGTTTCGATCTCCCCCAGATCGCCATACCGTGCCGGCCGCGCAAGACCTTCACGCTGTACGTGCTGGACGTGCCGGAGGATCTGCCCGTGGAGGACATACGACATGCCATGTACAAGTTCGACTCGGTGGTGGAGGTGGTGCGCCTGCACATTTACTCCAGCCTAGCCAGCAATGCCGCCGCCTCCGCCGCCTCGGTCGCCGCCAGCACTGGCGCCGGCGTCGATAAGGTCGAAGGTGAGCAGATCCAGCTGCTCCATACGCCGACGCAGACCCTGCGCAGGGCGGCGCTTCGAAGTAAAGTACCCTCCAAATTGGTAACATACAAAATATATTGAAATTGTTCGTCCCATTGTGATTTTGGTTTTCTATTTTGTGACTTGGAGGCTTAAGTGCTTGAAAGTCCTTTAAAGTTGCTAAAAGTCTCGGAAAGTCCTTCAAAATCTTTAAAAGTAACTCTTAAAGTCTCTACAAGTCTCTTTATGATCCTTAAAAACCATAAAAAAAAATAATTTAAAGTCCTTTAAACTCCCTAAAACTCCATTAAAGTCGCTTGAGGTCTCTGAAAGTGACTGTGACAAGTCTGTAAAAGTATTGAAAGTCTCTTAAAATCCTTAAAAGTATGTGTGTGTCCTCTCAAACTCTAAAAAAAAAGTTTTTACAGTCCTTTAAACTCTTTTAAACTCAGAAAGTCTCTGAAAGTCTCTAAAAAGCCTCATTAAGTCATTATAAATGACGAAAACCCTTTTTTAATGTCCCTTGAAATTTATAATATTCTTTGAAGGTTTCTTAAAGCAACTAAAAATATCTTTAAGTTTAAGATTATTAGGGAATCTCTTAAAATATTAAAAAAAAATAAATTTAGAACCCTTTTAAAGTCGCTTAAATTGGCTTAAGCCCCATTAAAGTCCCTGCAAGCCTTTTAAAGTCATTAAAAATCTTTAAAAGTTATTTTAACTCCTCTAAAAATCTCTTTAAGTCCCTTAAAGTATCTATAAGTCCTGTATAATCTCTAAAACTATTTTATTTTTTTATTACCATTTAAAAGTTGTTTAAATTTCTTTTAACTCCGTTAAAGTCTTAGAAAGTTTTTTAAAGTCACTAAAAATCTTTTAAAGTTCTTTAAAATTTTCGTAAAATCACTAAAAGTCTCTTTAAGGCCCTAAAAGTATCTTTAAGTAACTTAAAGTATCCTGAAAGTCCCTAAAAGTAGTTGTAAAACCCTTAAAAATCTGAAAACCCTTTAAAATACTTCGAGTGGTTCCTTAAACTCCCTTAAACTCCATTAAAGTTCCTTAATGGCCCTTAAGCTCCCTTTTAACTTCTTTACACCCCCAAAATATGACTCACATGGTCACCAACCGATATCTTTTAAAGAGATTATTCAGAGCCAGCAAAATGGTAGACTTTTCTGGACAAATCCCGCCCGAAATAAACTCTCCCCCAAATAACTAAACAGGGATTTCCTTCAAAACCTTACTCTCCCTCCCCCCATCTTCCACAGGCACCTCCAAGAGCGTGGGCTCCGTGGTGGGCGATGCCATCGAGAAGGCCGAGCGTCCGGAGCGCAGGGAACTGCCGCCGGCCGTTATCCGGATTACGCTGGCCTCCATGGACGAGTACAATGTGCTGCTGCAGAATGGACTCAACTTCTACGATGCCACGTTCTTTCCCACTGACGCCAATATCTCGCTGAAGGGGGCCAAGATTGACTACAAGCGCAGGTGAGCGGGCACTACTGGAGCTACTCTCCCCGATCCTCCTGCCGCTTGTGAGTAACCTCTTTCCATTACACCCATTCCCCCACCCCGGCAGAATGCTCGATGGCTCGATACCCGGACGGGTGCGGGAGCTGCTGCCCGTTTTCGATGCGGCTGGCTTCTGTAAGCTGCCGCCGCCCACCAGCAAGCTAATTAAGCCGCCGAGGTCATAGATCCGCTCCAGACTTGATGCCATGCCATGCGACGACTACGACGACGACGACGACGACGACGATGACAACGCGTTCCGGCCAGGTAGACATACCCAGATGCGATGTCCGGGCCCCCCGCCTCCTGACGACCACCACCACCACCACACTCCGCCCGCGAGTTCTACCCCGTTTAATCCCCTCTACTTCGCCGTATACCCAATACCCACGACGTATACGTAATGCTGTTTCCCGTCCTCCGGCCGCCGTTGCCCCAACGGATGCCAGCGATCCGATAATAATTCCCCTTTTGGCTACCATCTTCTCTATCTATCTACCTATCTGTCCGTCTGTCTGTCTGTCTCTGCCTCCCCCCGTGAACTCTTCAACCTTTTCGTTTTTTTTTATCGCTAGTTTTATTATTAAAGGCCCATTTACGGCATATAGCGTCTAATTTGTTTGATTGTCTAACAATGAAAAAAAAAAAAGCAAAAACACAGAAAAGAAATAATAAAAACGAAATAAGAAAAACACTTTTCAATGGCAAACGGAAATGAAGCGACTCAATGATGTGGATTGGATGTTGTGTGTATCTGCTTATAGGTCGGTCGGCGGTGGCCATATTTGGCCTAATGGCGATCGAAGCGGCAACATCCTGCTCTAATTTTGGCAAGAAATTGTAAATTATTTCTCAAATTGATAATGTTGAGAGTCTAGACCGTTGTGAGGTGAGTGGGAAAGCCGGGAGACATGATTGATCGATTGCAACACGAGCTTGATGGCATAAAGTCTAGGAAGAACACGCATTGAACCAAGTTATAGGTAAATGAAAGCTGGATTTAGGTTTTTTGTTTAGATTAATTGTCTTATTTCATGTTTAAATTCTCACCAATATCTGTTGTTGAAAATCTTTTTTATTTGGAATAACAAGAAAAAATACATATTTAATCGATAGATTGATTTACTTAGTAAGTTCTCACCAATTCTATTGCGAAACCTCTATGAAAATACAAATAAATATAGTCTAAATATTAAATTCAGTCTTAGATTGACCTTGTGCGTAACTTGGCTTAATCTATTTTCAATTACTCAACTATTTTTATTGTATTTGGAATAAATAAATACAAACATTGCAGAAATACGAAGGAAATCGATAAACAAGCCAGTTAAAGCACCAACTTAACCCCATCTTGATCTTCTTTATAGATAGACAAGTAAGTTCCTCATTCCGCGTTTAAGTTCCCACCAACACTGTTGTGGAAGCTCTATAAAAATACAAATACAAATTGAAAGCCATTTTTTACAAAGAATAATTTTCTATTAAGTTAAAAAATCAAGTCAATCAACTCAACTCTTCTGCATCACTTGTCTCATTCCATGGTTAAATTCTCACCAACAACTTGTTGTGGAAACTCTATTTAATAAATACAAATAACTTTGCATAATCATAAATGAAATTTATCAATTATCAAATTAAAGATCAACCTGTCTAAATAAGTTTATAGAAATATGTATGTATGTATGTATTTTAAAAAGCTAAATAAAAGTTAAATTCAATAACAGCTTGATATTTTGTATAAGCTGACGCATTGAATATACCAGCTTATTCCAACAGTGTTGTGGAAACTCCATGAAATTACAAATAAAAACATTAAGCCCTAGCTTTACCCTCAAAAACTTTGTATAAATATTAAAGAAAACTATCCACAAGCCAGTTTAAGTTCCAACTTAATTCCAGTCAGATTATCTGTAAAGAAACCTTAACTACTTCCAAGCTCAACTATTCAACAACACCCGTTGTTGAAACCCAATGGGTACCACACAATGTATTGTAGAACCTTTTACAAACAAAGTAATTAATTCCTTGTTGTTCTTTTTTTTTATTCATTTTGCACTTTATTTAGCTTTTAGTTAATTCATTTAGGTTCGTTTTAGGTATACATATATATCTTGATTGATTCAACAACAGACAAATTTGTAGCACAAAGCTCAACACAAAGACATACATAGATCGTAATATATATTCGTAAGCATATCATTTTACCATACTGTCGAATGTCTTGTATATCGTATAATAATAATAATAATTAATAATTGATTTAAAGCATATATAATAGATGTATACAATATATATATATATATATCTGGTATCTGTATAGTAGTGTATGGTATATATATATATAGTCTGTTTAGGAAATACTCATAGAACATGAAACAAACGAGTTTCTTCGTAATTTGTTGCCGCACATTGAATAGCAAACCGGAAACGGAAGCGGGCCAAGACACGTATGCAAACAAAAAAAAAAAGTAAGTAGATAGATAGTATATAGATAAAATATATATGTATATATATATATATATATCTGTTTGTGTGTGTGTGTATAGGAAAATTCAAATATATAATATATATCATGTAAAATGTTACAATAATCAACGATCAACAAAGAAAATACACATATCTAGGACACAGAAACAGACAGAGCACGGACAGGGACATGGACATGGCTGCGTCACGCATTAACTTTAGCTCTAGCGGCAGGGCTAGCAACAGATACGGATACGGATACGGATACGGATACGGATACGGATAGAATACAGTTTTCAATACAAGGAGTGAACGATGTTGTCCTTCTCGACCAGCAGTCGGACCTTCATGCAGCCATCGGAGCCGCAGGAGAAGAGCCGTCCGAAGGGGTCCACGTACACCTGGCTGACGCCCTGGCCGGTGTGCTTGAAGAATCCGTTCTTGGCATGCTCGTGGGGGAACGTGTTGATCAGCATGAACTGATTCATGTCCCAGATCTGCAAGGATGTCAGAGATTAACTTAAAGGTGACTCCTCCAGACTCAAAGCTCTCAACAAAACCCACCTTAATGTCACCCTCAATGGAGCCAGTGACAAAGAACTCCTCGTGGGGATCCAGAGCGATGCACTTAATGGTGCTATCATGGGCCTGCAGGGGAGAGTAAGGTATGGTGAGTAAGGTGAGTAAGGTGGGTAGGGTGAATAAGGAAAGAAAGGTTAGGAATTTAAGGTAAATAAGGTAAGAAAAGAATGGTAAGTAAGGTGGGTAAGGTGAGTAGGGTGAATAAGGTGAGTAGGGTGAGTAAGGTGAATAAGGTGAGTAGGTTAAGTAAGGTTAGGAATGTAAGGTGAGTAAGGAAAGTAAGGTTAGGAAGGAAAGTAAGGAAACTAAGTACGTTGACAGAGCTAATCACTCACCTGATAGCGATGTCGCAGCGTGCGCTGTCTCACATCGAAGACGCACACATCGCCGCGCTTGCCGCACGAGATGAGCACCTGGTGCTGTGGGGCAAACACCAGACAGGACGAGCCCTGGTCATGGCAGGTGAAGGCTGCAAAGAAGATTCAAATCAAGGCTTAGACGACTCTCAACAATCACTGCCGTCACTCTCTCACTCACCCGACACACAGGACTTCTTGTGGGGCAGCAGTGTGTCCCAGATGTTGATGTTCTTGTTCTCGGAACTCTGACCAGCTGTTCGTAAAAGATTTAAATATAAATATAAATAAAATACAAAACACAAAACCCAAAAGAGAACCCCAAACTCACCGCTGGCCAGGAGACTGCAGGATCCAAGGAATACGAAATCGGACAGCGCCTTATTATGACACTGATAGCTCTGCAAAGGAGGAGCGGAAAGCAAAACAACGAGGAGACGATTAGTGGGTCACAGGCGGAGGCCAAACTACGAGCAACTCACTATGAACGAACGATTGTTCTGTGAGGCAATGCCCGCCTGCCAGAGGCTGAGCTTGCCGTCGCCATCACCGATGCCGAACTTGTTGCCCTGCTCCGAGAAGCGACAGCGCGTGACCTTGGCAAAGGTCCCGGACTGACGTGGCGAGCAGACTGGCTGCTGGTGTCCCCACTCCCAGATCTGCACAGAGCCATCCTGGCCGCCCGTCAAGTACAGTGGCATCAGCGGATGGGCACTCATGCGCTTCACATTGTCCACCTTGTGGCGCAGCACCTTCAAGAGAGAGAGAAAGATGGTTGGGATTATTTCCAGACTCCCTTGCGGCAGATATAAAACCCTCTACCCACCATGGATGTGCCGCGTCCAGACTGCGAAGCACTCTGTGTGCTGGCATTGGACTCGCTGTAGGCATTGCTCCCGCCTCCAAACTGGTTGTTCCTGGAAACAGAGAGAGAAGAGAAAAGGCGAGCATGAAGCAATCTCTGCTGGATTAAGTGGTCCGCGCACTCACTGCTCTTGCGTCTGAATGATGAGGAAGGAGGAGCTATTGGTGTCCGCGTCCTTGGACATGCTCATCATGTCATAGTCGCACTCGTCCTCGTACCAATTCGGCGACTCGAGCAGCAGCGAGATATCAAACTCCTGGATCTCGCGCGGATTGGCAAAGGCAATCATCGAGGAGCTGTTGTTCTTCAGGCAGAAGGACAGTATCGACTCGTGATCCTTGTGGATGATGCGTATGTGGTCGGTGTTCTCGTTGGTCGAATGCGATTGACCTGCGGGATGGAGAAGGGATGCATGGGGGATGTCGGGTTAACATGGATGCCGGGGTTTAGTGGGCACACAACCCACTCACCTTCATCGGTCTCGTTGTCGTGCTGGGTGTGATGGGAGCTGCGCGTGCTGGGCTCCATGTTCTTGCCGAAAATGCTCTTGATGAACACCTCCTGGGCGGGCTCCTGGCGCACCAGATAGTTCCACAGCCGCCTAATGGGTCCCGTGGCCGAACCGGAGACAAAGGGTGTGTTGTCCTTGTTCAGCAGCGAGCGATACTTGTGGATGGCCAGGCCGCTGATGCCGCTTTCCGAGTGGCAGCCCGGGATGAAGTTCCGGGAGGGCGGTCCGCGGGCTATAAGGTCGCTGAGGGCAAAGTCCTGCCAGCGGTTGAGGGTGCGCAGCACCTCGTGCGACAGCGGGCTGATCACGGGAAGATCTGCGGGGGGGGGGGAGAGAGGAAATCCGAAATAATATAGACAGGACGCCAGATTGGTGGCCCCAAAGTGGGGTTACAACTACCTTGCAGCTCGATGCCGGCCACCTTGACCAGCTCCTGGATCTTGTGCGTGCTGATCTTGATGAGGGCCAGCCGCAGGATGCTCCACGAGTAGGATGTCGGATTGGTGTGCTCCGTATTCTCCTTGGCCTTCAGCTGGGACCTGCTCACATTCACATCGTCGTCGTCCTCCTCCTCCTCCTCGTCCTCCGACTCGTTGGAGTCATCGGTGTCGTAATAATCGCATTCTGGAAGGGATTTGGGGGTCAATAGGGCGCCCGAAAGGGTGACTACCGCTTTCCATTTACCCGTGGCCGGCGGCTTGGTGAGGAAATACGACAGCATGGACGTCTCCGGGGGCATGAACTGCTCGCGGTACGTCGGCTTGTCCTCCTTCATGTTGCTGGAGGTGCTGTTCTGGCTGAAGCTGCCCAGGATCTTCATGTTGAGCTTCATGCGCTGCTTGGTGATCGAGGTGACCGTGTTCCACACGCTATTCTCGTCCGCCGGCTCCTCGGAGGTGGACCCAGTGGAGCCGGTGGCTGGCGCTTGGCTCACCGGAGGCTGGGCCGCCGCCGCCGTCGCTGGCTTAATGAGCAGCTTCTTCATGCCGCCGCCAAAGAGCGTGGACCAGGTCTCGTTGCTGAAGCTCTGGCCACTCAAACGGTAGAGCAGGCGGCTGTCGCAGGTGGACAGCGAGTAGATGAACAGTGCCATGTAGGTGGACACAAACGACTCCAGCAGCAGGACATTCAGCTTGGGCACATCCTCGTCCTTCTCGCGGGCCAGCAGCGCACGCAGATTGGTCACGCCCGGCCACTTGGACGGCGTGGTGCACACGCCCGCCGGCTCGTCCGTGGAGTACTTGCGCCGCCGCCCATACGCATTCCGGCTGCCCACCAGGTAGCTGCACTCGAAGGACGAGTTGATCTTGGCGATGTTCTCGATGCCCGGACTCGGATTGAAGGCCGCACTGTTCACCACAAAGCTCTCCGAGTCGCAGAGCGACTGGTAGATGCACGAGGACAGCGCCACCGCCAGGTCGCGCAGCACAAAGATCTCGCTGAGCGCCGACGGCTGGATGCCCGGGAAGGGCAGCACCTTGATGATGCTCTGCAGCATGTCCACCGTCTGCGACTGCAGGTACTTGATGGGATCGGCTATCACCGTCTTGTTGCCCGCCACGCAGGCGCTCAGCAGCGGCAGGGTGGTGGGGAAGGGCAGCGGGCTGAGCAGCTGCTGCTGGGTCTTCTCCTGCTGCAGCTCCTGCAGCAGCAGCACCAGCTCCATGCGCACGGAGGCCAGGCCGCCGCCGCTGGCGCCATGCAGCGAGCAGTAGCTCAGCAGGGTGCGGAGCAGGGTCTCGTTGGCTGCATGGGGATTAAGGGGATTGATTAGAGGAGGAACTTAACCCGGGAATCACTACCACCGACTACTCACCCTTGAGCCAGCGCTTGCGCTTGGCCGCCCGCATCACCTTGGCCTCAAAGTCCTGCTTGTCCTGCATGAGGATCTCGTGGAGCGTCGGCCGCTCCGTGTTGGGACAGATGCTGGCGTTCATCTCCTTGTCGCGCGCCTCCGGGTCCGTGCCATCGCCCGCGTCGTGACCCGCCTGCTCCGACTGGCTGCAGTAGTTGCACAGCTGCTTGAGCGCCTCCACCTCCCGCTCCAGCCACATGTAGAGCTGGTAGCGCAGCTGCCCGCCGTCCACCTCAAAGCCGGTGGCCAGCGTGGACAGCTCCTCCATGAGGATCTTCAGGCAGGCCACGAACTTCAGCTGCTGGGCCATGATGTCCATCTTGCTGCCATCGCCGCCGCCGCCGTTGCCGTTGCCCCGTCCCAGTCCAGCGGAGCCCGCCTGCTGCGGTGGCTGTGGCGTGACCAGCTCTGGTTCATCCGCCTCCAAGTCGGGATCTACGGTCTCCTCTTCTTCATCGTCGTCCCACTTGATCTCGAACTTGGCCTCCGGCTCACTGCCCGCCACCGGGGCGCCCCAGTCGAAGGCATCCGCTGTGGTGGCCGCCGAGGCGGGGGGCGCGGCACCCCACTGGTCCATGATGCCCGTGTTGATCAGCTCCTCCTTGCACTGCTGCGCCCGCTCCTGGGCCAGGCTGCTGCCCGCCACACTGCCCCCGGTGTCGTCGCTGATCTTCATGGGCAGCTTGTTGAGCACCTCCAGGGCCAGGGCGGGGCAGCCGCTCTTGAAGTGCCCGTGGGCGGTGGTGAAGTACAGCTGCCGCTCGATGGGCGTGATCGAGTCCTCCAGCTGGAGCTGCTTGTCGCAGCTGGCGGCCGAGCTGGGCGCCGCATCGCCGGCATAATTGAACCCGGAGAGGACGACGTGGGCGATGCGCTTCTCCTGCGCCGACAGCGCGATGTTCTGGCGGATGAGCAGCGGATGCGTCCGCAGATAGATGTAGAAATTGAAGACATTCGGGTTGGTGGCCTGTGGCTCCGGCCGCAGCAGGTCCTCCTCCCGGTAGCTGCTGTGCAGGCTGCCCACCCCGTTCAGGAGCAGCGTGTTCAGGCTCTCCTGGTACTTCTTGATCGTCCAGTAGGTCATGGAGCGCAGGAAGGGATCGGGGTGGGCGCGCGTGAGGTCGCAACGCCCCGTCTCCACATCCGTGCCCAGGACATGCTCGTGGAGCAGCCGGTGGTAGTAGCAGCCCTCGGCATCGCCCTCGTACAGCCGCGCTATGATGAGGGCCAGCTGGAAATCCTCCAGCTTGTTCATGCACACCTCGATGGCGTCGTTGAGGCTGTTGGCCAGCAGGAAGAAGGCCACCGCGTGCTCGAAGCGCTGCTTGCCCAGCAGCACAAAGGCGTTCTTCAGCGCCGCCTTGCGCCACCGATCCTCCGCGAAGTTGTTGCCAAAGAAGGCGGTCATCTTCTCGTCGCGACGCGACCGGAACAGACCCCACACCAGCGACTTCTTCTTCATGGCCAGGTAGTAGATGGCCGCGTCCAGCGGCTCCTGCTTCTGCTGGTAGGCGCACTTGGCCAGCTTCTCCACGCAGCGGCGCAGCGTGTTGATGTTCTTCAGCCAGTAGCCCATGCCCAGGTCCCGCAGCGTGGCCCAGCGCAGGTCGCCCTTGGTGTAGCTGGGTATCAGGTGCAGCAGCTCCTCCTCGCTCTCCGAGTGGTAGGCCCACACGATGTTGGAGGTGCCCACGCCCTGGCGCTGGAACTGCGCCCGCTGCTGCAGCGGCAGGCAGCGCAGCAGGTAGGTGAAGTGCTTCATGGCCAGCAGGAAGCGCAGGCCGCAGTCGTCCAGCGAGTCGGTGCTGGTGCTGCCGTCTTTGACGCCGCTAGAGGATCCTGCAGCGCCCCCACCGCTCCCACCGCCAGCACCGGACTTGCTTTGGTCCACGGCAAACTTGTCGGAGAAATCCGTGTTGCAGGTGGCCACCGTGTCGGCCAGGGCCAGCAGATGCATCTGGTCCAGCGAGGACAGGCCGGGCAGGTGCGTGTGGGTGAGCAGGCGCGACAGGAGCTGGCCCTGCCGCGGGCCGAAATGCGAGATTGAATGCTTCTCGGGCAGCGAGAGGCGACGCTCCTGGCGCTTCTTCTCCTCGCCCTCCGAGAGCAGCTCGTCCAGGTTGTCCTCCGAGTTGTGCATGTCGAAGAGCTCGTCGTAGTCCTTGTCGCCCTCGGCGGAGTTGGTGCCCTGGCCGGGGGTCTCCCGGTCCGCGTTGAGGAGCACCCACAGGGGCAGCGGCGGAATCGAGTTGATCTCCGCATAGTCCAGCATCAGCTCCTCGGGTATCTGGGTGGTGCTGCCGCGGTGCTCCGCCTGGATGTTCTGGTCGGCCGTGTAGCTGATGCTCAGGGTGCGGGAGCGTGACCAGCTGCGCTGCCTGGCATAGCCATCCTCGTCCTGGCCTGCCCCGGCACTGGAGCCAGTGCCGCTCATGCAGCGCACCAGGTGCGCCAGGATGGCCTTCACCCAGCGGATCTTGCCGCAATTGAGCAGCTCCATCAGCTGCTTGGGATGGTACTGGGGCAGCACGGGGCAGGCAATGCGCGAGGCCTGGAACAGGCCAAAGTCCGTCATGTAGTCATCGTTGCCGCCATCGTCCTGCATGCCGCCTCCGCCGCCATAGTAGCCGCCCGCTCCGCCCACGCCGCCTGCTCCACCCGCACCGCCTGCGACTCCTCCTCCTCCGCCTCCATTCATGTTGGCCATGCTGGTGTTGCCCAGACGCCGCTTCTTGTCGTGCGACAACAGCTGCAGATTGGCCGTGCTCACCTTGCTGATCAGCGGCATGGAGGCCACGTTCTTCAGCCGCAGCTGCGTGGACTCATTGGCCAGGGAGCGCAGATCCTCATCCCGCAAATTCCGCGTATCGGGCACATCCTCGCCGGCGGCGGCCGCCGCAGCGGCTGCAAAGTGCGAGGAGTAGTGGGGCTTCCACTGCGAATACACATGCATCTCCGAGTCCATGGCCACCACCAGAATGCCGTCGCGCACCCACGATATCTGCATGGGCAGCGGCGGCAGGCCGTCCGCCGTCTGCAGGTCAATCTGGCGCAGCTTCATCCACCGGATCTCGTCCACAAAGTTGGGCTGCGCCAGGGAGCTGGCCTTGCGCAGAATGGGCCTGTTCACCGAACGCGACTCCTTCATGGCCTTGATGTTGGCCTGGGCAATGTCCGAGCTGACGGGCGTGTAGAGCAGGATCTTGCTGCCCACCGCCACGGTGAGGATGTGCGAGCCATCCTCCTTGCTCACCCAGTCCAGCTGCACCAGATGCTTCTGGGTCAGCGGACACGTGTTCCCATTCTCCGCGATGCTCTTCCTCAGCGACTGCAGGGTGCTGAAGCTGGGCACGGTCAGCAGGCCAGAGGCCACCGTCGCCGAGGGCGGCCTGTTCACGGCCAGCTCCGGCGTGGTCTCGCCACTGCGCGGCGATCGCGTCTCCGGATCGTGGGCGAAGGTGTGCAGGACCTGGTTGAGGCGCTGCTTCTTCGCCAGCAGCCGGCTGTCGTGCAGGTAGCTCAGGTCGATGCCGTGCCCGATGTTGATGCGCGGCAGGTGGACATTCTTGAGGTGAATCGTATCCTCCAGCACCCACTCGCTGCCGCCGGAGCTCTCGCACTCGTAGATGGCCACGCACAGGTTGACGTAGCGCGAATCCGGATCGGGGCCCTTGTTGGGACGCGTGAAGCTCTTGCCGTACTTGTAGGCGCACGCAATGCGGCCGGAGTAGGCGGCACTGATGTTCAGCGGCTGGCCGGGAATCTCGATGGCCGAGTGCTGGATGCGGCTGAACATCTTCCATTCGCTCCAGTGGTAGGCATCGCCCTCGTCGCCGCCCAGGTCGTTGCCATTACCAGTGCCGTGGTTGCCAATGGGTTCGCACTTCCAGAAGCGCGAAATGGAGTCCGAGCAGGCGGTCACTATGATGTAGGGCGCAAAGCAGGCCGGATAAATGCTGGAGCTGCTCAGGTGGCCGGCGGCGGGCGAGGCATGGATCACGTCCACGCCCTCGGGCAGCGGCAGCTCCTGGGTGCACACCTTTTTGGTGGTGATGGAGATGTGCGGCGCCTCCACATGCGAGCCAAAGTGCTCGGCTCCGGTGAGGGTTTCCGCACCCTGGGACATGCGTCGTGGGTTTGGATTGCCGCCAGGATTGCCTGCACCTCCTCCACCGCCACCTCCACCGCCGCCATTCTCCTCGTCCGGCTCCTGGGTAAGATTGCTGTCCGGCACATACATGGCCGTCTCGGAGAGGAAGGAGTTCTGCTGCTTGGAGCTGATGACGATGCGCCACATGTGTATGGTGCTGCCGCGCAGCGTCTTCTCGATGTTCACAATGTAGAAGGGCTCCTCGAAGTCGGCATTCCGCTGCAGATCCACAATGGCATCCATATCGGACTCGAGGAGAGCGTTCAAGCGCGGCTCGTCCGCGTCGTGGGGATCGTGGGAGTCCGCCTGCGGCGTCCGCTGGCCGCCCGTGATGAGCTGCGCCTGGAATACGTGCAGGAACTGCGTGTTCTGCCAGTCGTGCTTGGCATCCGATATGGCGTCCAGCTGCAGGATGCAGCCGGGTCGCGCCGTCGACTGCTGGGACACCACCTTGAGCTTGTCGTGCAGCGCCGAGCGCTGGGCCCGCATCGTCGACGAGGCGTTGGAGATCATCGACGACAGCGAGTGCGACTTGTGCAGCGTGTTGAGGTTCTCCGAGCAGGAGATCTCCGCCAGCAGCGTGCGGGCATCGATCACCGCCTGGTAGACGCGCAGATTCTCGCCGTCGCTGGCCACGAAGCAGGCCGAGGGCGAGTTGCTGTAGCTGCCCAGCGTGGTGCTCGGCAGCAGGGTGGGTATCCAGGCCACGTTGCTGAAGGCCGAGATCTCCGGCGAGTTGATGCGCGCCAGCTCGCTGACGCCGCCCGAGTGGCACAGCGGTCCCACCGAGTCCACGCGCCACAGGATCAGCTCCGAGCAGAAGCCCGTGGGCGTAAACACATCCTTGTCCCCATTGGTGGTTGCTCCTGCTCCTCCTGCTCCCGCTCCTCCCGTGCCAGAGCCCCCGGAGCCGCCGAGGGGTCCGCTGAGGGGCTGCTCGAAAGGCGACATCGGCGACTTGGCCTCCGGCGAGTCGGGCAGGTTGTGGTGCGAGGTGGACACGAGCAGCGGCAGCACCGGGTGGCAGGTGATGTCGTTCACCCGGAACCTGTGGCCCGAGGCGCGGCTCACGTGGCCGATGCTTAATACTTGGGTGAACTTCGTCTTGAAGGCGAACGTCAGCTGCCAGAGGTTGAGGGTCCCGTTGGAGTGCTTGGTGACCATGGACACCGACGGCGACACGTTCAGCGGCAGGGCGCTGCTGGCCCCGGAGGCGGCGGCCGCCGCCGAGTCCTGCGAGCTGCTGCTATGCTCCGCTCCTCCTCCCCCGCCGCCGCCGCCGCTGGCCGCTGCACTGCGATCTCCGGCCGCTTGATCCTGGTCCGGATCGCCACCAGCATCGCCATCCCTGTCCCTGTCATCGCCACCATTCTCGCCATCCGCCGCATCCTCCTGCTCCTCGTCGTGCCGCTCGAAGGTCTGGCCCGAGTGCTGGTCACTCTTCAGCGAGGAGTCGTCGGCGTTGCCCTTGTGGAACTCGTCCTTGCTCCGCACATTGTTCGCGATGTCGCGGAAGGCCAGCGGATGCGTGCCCGTGTTGAACAGGCTCACCGTGGTGGACATGGACATGGCGTCGCCCAGCGGAAAGGCCGAGGGTATGCGCGTGGAGAACGAGACCTGCGCCTGCCGGAACGAGCCGGGATAGTAGTCGTCCAGCCACTCGATCACCCAGATCAGGTAGCTCCCATCCACCGGGTGGATGGCGAACAGCAGGTCGGGGCTCTGGTGCCAGTCGCGGAGCAGGCACTCGATCTTGTTGTCCAGCGAGTCCACCAGCTGCGTGATCGGGTGCGCCGGCTCGTTGTTCAGCGAGTTCTGGGACGTTGTATTGGACATGGAGTTCAGGTGGAGTCCCCCAGGTCCTCCGCCGCCTCCGCCGCCGCCACCCATGCCCGTGCCGGCAGTGTGCTGCGAGTAGCGACTGTACTCCTCGCCGCTATCGTCCACGGATACGGACTTGGAGGAGCGTAGGTACTTCTTGTGCGCCTGCGCCTGCGAGTGCGACCCGTGGGCGTCGTCCGGCAGGTCGACTCCGCCCCCACCGCCGCCGCCGGCGCTGTGGCCGTGACCATTCTCCTCGTCAATCACCTTCTTGGTGAGCTCCTGGAGGATGGCCTCCGCCTGCAGCGTGAAATGCATCTCCTTGTTGTTCAGCCAGTGCAGGATGAAGACGTTCTGGTTGGCCGGGTCGCTGGTCTGCATCGAGGGCACCAGCGGTATGTCCGTCTCCGCATTGATGGACGCCGCCAGGTGGAAATGCATCCCGGGCGTGACGCCCGATCCCTGGAAACCGTACGAATGGAAGTCGTGGACGCTGCACGAGGACGGCAGCGAGGGTATCGGTCCCAGGTAATTGCTATAGCTGGCCGGCGAGCTGCCCATGGCGCCCATGGCTCCAGCAGGGCCGCTTCCTCCGCCGCCACCGCCGCCGCCGCCACTAGACGCACCGCCGCCCGCCCCGCCGCTGACATTGTGGCCCGCCTTCATGTGCCGGCGGATGTGGAAGCAGGTCTTCATGTGCTTCAGCCGCTGCATGAAGCGATGCTTGTGCCGGTGCGTCCGGAACTTGGGGTTCTGCGACGCAAGCGGATCGAACTGGGTCATGTTCACCATGCCGTCGTCCGGCAGCACCGTCTCGATCCAGATGCGGCAGATGTTGTCCAGGCAGGAGGTGACCAGCATATTGGCCACCGAACCCTTGGGCATATACTTGCTGGTCTTGCGCCACACGATGTTGGAGACGGCGCGCGGATGGGCGATGTAGACGTAGGTGAAGTTCAGCTCACCGCCGGCGCCCGATGCGACGCCGCTGACATCGTCGGAGCCCGTGTGTCGGCCCGAGGCGGAGGCACTGGCCCCCGCCGTGCCGGAGCCCTTGGCCGGAAAGAGAACCTGCTTGTTCTCATACCAGATCTTCACCAGGCGATCGTTGCGGCCGCAGGTGGCAAAGAGGGTGCCGTCCGGACTAAATGCCATGTGGTAAATGGGTATGGCCGTCTGGCAGCTCCAGATGTTCTCCCACGTGGACACATCGTCCGCCTGGGCGTTGTTGGGCTGCTTGGGCTCCTTGCTCTCGCCAATCTCGAACTTGACGCCTGTCGGAGGAGAAGGAGAGGGAGTTTTTAGCAGGATTTATTAGCAGGAGAGAGAGAGCTACTGCATCTGTCCTTGGCCTCCTCCCTCTATGTGTGATTCATCTCCTAAGCCTCCCCAATCGATAGTTGGCAGCTCTGCCAGTTGGCCCACTCACCCGTATGCTCCTCCTCCTGTTGGTGCGTGGGCGACTTGCTCTTCCACAGCTGGATATTGGTGCCGCCGGTTAGCAGGCGAGTGCCCTCCAGGTTCCAGGACAGCGTGACCACGCTGGAGTGGCTCGTAAAGGAGCCCGTTTGCACCCATCTAAGGGAATAGATATATATATCCAGATTATATATGCAGCTAGGGGCAGGGAATACCCCGACCGACTCACCTGTAGTCCAGGAAGTGGGTGTTGTGCTTGCTGGACTCAATCACCGGCGTGGGCTCGAAAATGCATATCTTGTTCTCGTAGGCCGCCGCTATCTTGCCGGTATCGGTGCTGCAGTCCAGGGCGGATATCTTGACGTAGCCATGGTTGGCGCCCGGTATGATCTGGACGCGTTCGAATGTGCTAGCCAGGATGACCACATTGCAGCCGGCGGCGTAGGCCTAAAAAGTGAGTTAAGTTAACTCAAGTTAATCTCTAATCTCCGGTATATGGCCAGGTTTGTTTGCGTTGTTCGCGTGTATATATGGTTACGGTAATGGTAATGGTACCGGGTACGGTTATATATCGATAACGATCCCTCTCTAGCCCAGCCGCTGACCAGCTTATCAGGCTGCCCGGGGCTGGCGGCTGACAAGGCTCTTGCCACATCATGTTTGGTTACTTGGTTAGCTAAAGTGTGTTTGATTTATTTGTTGAGCTGTCGCTGATATGCTCATTATCGTGGGTAGAAATTTGAATACCCTAACCCGGGCAGGTGGGGTAAAGGTGACATAATGGTAGTCCCTGCTAAGTAAGCAGAGGAAAAACCTAGAGGAAGATGCAGTCGGAAAGGGTTCTATGTAAAGCAATTCCTGTTTTATAAGCGAGGGAAAAAAGCAAGTGAAATATGCCTGCTAAAGTCAGTTGAAGTCGGGCATGGGTTCCATATAAGATATAGGGTTTGAAAGGAAACTTTTCTTACTTTTTGTAAGGAAATAATTAAAAAATAGAGACTAATACTTAGGTGAACATTATAAATGTTCTTGATCATTATAACTATATATAATTAAAAAAAGGTTAGCTGCCAATGTGCATGTCAGAGGCACAACAATGGAATTCGCAAGTCCTTATTCCGCGTGTCCCATGTATAATAGAACTTCGCTGATGAGACCATTGGTTATGGCCCAAACAGCTGTACGAAGAGGCATCTTCGCTTACAAACGATCAACAATATAGTGGTGCCTATCAATAATTAGGCCCATCTCATGACCTCAAGTTCGCTTAGCGCTTCAACTATATATATCATTAAGTTATACATCATAAGGAAGAGAGATCCATATAAAAACCCAACTATTAACCTACATTTTTACATGTATCCTTCATTTTTCTACATTATAGAGTATGCCAAGTTCTTAATACATGTTTTTGGTCATGCATTAATAAAGATATATCAAATTTCAGGAAAGATTGTTGACTCATTACCAATTTGGAATTAATTAGAGGGTTTATTTCAGAGTTTTAGCTTCTCTCGGGGGGCTATATACCTCTTAATGGTGGCTAAAGCAGCCAGAAGGTATTATAAGGCAAGCAGAATATAGAAAAAACCTAGAACCCCCACCACAAGAAAGGGTATCAAAAGTTTCAACTCAATTTAGACACCTGGCAGCTTGGCTTACTAACGTGAAAAGGGTATTAACTGTTCTCCACTTTGTGTGTGTGTGTGTGAAGGGGTTTATTTTTAACTTATTATTTTGACGTTTTTCCCCCTCTTTTTTATCGTTTTAAATAACATTTTAAGATTATTAATTTTTTGTTTCTTTTTTGTTTTTTTGTTTTTGCGACGATCGCTAGATGGCGCTCTGTAAGCATTTGCATTGTCTGGTATTTATTTCTATACGATATACAATATAAATAAAACAAATTGAAATGATGGCAAAATGATATAGACCAGACACTATAGTGAAGGGGGTGCCTGAATGTGGGGGGGCGGGAAAGGGGGTGCCTGAATGTGGGGGGACAGGGAGGGGACTGCCGCCCAGTGTCAACAGCGGTGCTGATTACAGAATAGAATGTACACATATACGCCCTCTGGGGACCAGCTGTTTGCGGGGGGTGGCGGGCAACAGAGACAGAGAGAGAGAGAGAGAGAGAGAGAGAGAGAGAGAGAGAGAGAGGGAGAGAGAGAGAGCGAGTGTGTGTGGGGAAGCATTAGAATGGCGAAATGTGCACAGTTAATTATGCTTTTTCGGTTTACAGGGAAACAGACCTCGTTCTTCTAGTATTTCGAATAAACATTCAGTGTAAATACACACCAGGGGCGTAGAGACCCCCACCGAAATAGAATTGGATCGTAAAAATCGAAAGGCACATTATAAATGCGTGCTCACGACCATTTCAATAATTTTTTTTTGCTTTTTTTTTTTTTGTTTTTATGGCCGTTTATAATTCCAATTGCCGTTGACGTGTGACGGAGAGAGCGAGAAAGGGAGTGGGAGAGTGGAAGAGCGGGAGAGCGGGAGAGAGTTGAGAGTAGTGAGCAGTGGGCCACTGGGTGAGGGCGAGTGTGGGTGGAGGGGGGTGGCGGACAACCTGCAGGCTGCGAAATTAGGGCATCAAAGGCCACCTGACCAATCGAAGGGTACACACACACACACAGACACACAAACACACACGCGCGCGCAACTATCTTACGCATGCCGTTTGCCAGCCTGTGCATGTGTGAGTGTGTGCAGCTTGTTTACTGTCAACACTTGACCTTAAAATGTAAAATGTAATTAATTGCTGGCTAAGTATGTAAATGCTGGTGAAAACAAACGTTTTTCGCAAAAAAAAAAAAAAACAAATGCAAAAACAAAGTAAAAAGAAACAAATACATCATGCGCACACACGCGCAGCAGAGCACGGCACAGCAGAGCAGAGTCACGTTTGTTGTTGTTGTTGTTATCGAATTTACACAAAAAGTTCTCTATCTCATCATTTGCATTTGATTTAATTGACCACCAAGTGTGGCGAAAAAGACATATAACCCATACAGAGACATATGGCGAGTGCACACCAACACACACCGACACACACACACACACACGCACACCCTGCCAATATGTAAATAAAAACATTAAGACGTGCTCATGTTTGCCAGCGATCGCCTTTCTGGTTGGATATTGGTTGGATGCCCCTTTGGATATCGGGAAGCTTCCAATTGGAAGCGGAATTGGGAATGGCGAGAGCTCAGCTAATGGACACAGAGATGTGGTGGAGTGGACGACGACGACGGTGGTGGGGCATGATGTAGATGATGCGGTGGGTGATGCGATGGGGCGAATATTGGAACGATTCCTCGATACGATTCTCTTTGCTTGGGCTTTAGCTTACTGTAAATGGTATGCCTTCCACGGAGCCAATGGCGAAGCACCGGTCGCCCGCATTGCAGGCGCCGCTCAGTATCTGGTGACAGTTCATGGTTCCTCGCGGTTGGCTATCACATCACAGCTCACGGATCGTAGGGTCGGATTGGGTTCTTGGTTCTTTGGTTTCTAGCACGACTTTTTTCTTGCTGCTTGTAACAAACACAACAAAGTGACATTACATTACATAAAAATTAGAGTTGAGTTCTTCGCCATTGCGGTTTATCGATAGATCGATATGGGGCGGTGGGGGCGATGGGCAGGCAGCGAATTAGCAGCGAGTTGGCCGGAAGCCCAAGTAACACCCAGTGGGTGGCTCTGAAACCCGGATTTACTTAACCCTTTTCACCAGCCGGACCTTTGTGGTCAATATTTCGTTCAAGACTGATTTAGAACTTGAGGGTACCTCTTAAGGTAGCCACTATCGATAGCAGTGTATCGGCGCCGATAACATTAAAATATATATTTTGGCTGTACAAAATATACTTTTTAATACATTTATATTATCAAAAGTGCCATTTAATTGTATTTATTTAATATTCATTAATTTTTAATACTTCTCTTTGGATATACCAAAAATATCGACAGTCTGGCGCTGGAGGAACAATCGCTTTTCAACACTACTTATGCCTTGCCTATCGCTCTTACTCTGCCATCTCTAGCTTGCATGCCAAAAACGCCGAATTTATTGGGTTATTTGTTGTTTAAATACTTAAGAAATGGCGGCAGGTCCAATTGCTGAACGCAACCAAGGTGGGTTTGTGCCAATCTTAAGCTTTTCAATCCCCTAAACCCGCTTCCTCCTGTTTTCCCCGCAGATGCCACCATCTATGCCGGTGGTCTGGACGACAAGGTGTCGGAAACGCTGCTCTGGGAGCTGTTCGTTCAGGCGGGACCCGTGGGTAAGTTTTGTCCAGGATTTGGCGTGCCCTGTTGTAACATAAACTAATAGAAGTATCCTTGCGCCTCCAGTCAATGTGCACATGCCCAAGGATCGCGTTACGCAGATGCATCAGGGCTACGGATTCGTGGAATTCCTCAGCGAGGAGGACGCTGACTATGCCATCAAGATCATGAACATGATCAAGCTCTACGGCAAGCCTATAAGGGTGAACAAGGCGTCGGCGCACCAGAAGAACCTCGACGTTGGCGCCAACATATTCATAGGCAACCTGGACGTGGAGGTGGACGAGAAGCTGCTGTACGACACGTTCTCTGCCTTCGGTGTCATCCTGCAGACGCCGAAGATTATGCGCGATCCGGAGACGGGCAAGTCGAAGAGCTTCGCCTTCATCAACTTCGCCAGCTTCGAGGCCAGCGACGCCGCCATGGATGCCATGAACGGCCAGTATTTGTGCAACAGGCCTGTGTCCGTATCCTACGCCTTCAAGAAGGACCACAAGGGCGAGCGTCACGGCTCGGCGGCGGAGCGCTTGCTGGCCGCCCAAAATCCATCGGCGCACGCGGACCGTCCTCATCAGCTTTTCGCCGACGCTCCCGTCAACCAGAACATGATGCCCGGCATGCCGGGCCAGATGATGCCGCCACCAATGATGGCCCCGCCACCGGCCGTGGTGCCAGTGTCGAACAACAACATGGGCATGATTGCACCACCGCCGCCCGTGCCACAGCCCACGCCGTTCCCAGCCACGATACCGCCGCCGCCGCTGCCACCGATGTCCGGCGGCCAGCCGCCCCTACCGCCGGCCATGGGCATACCGCCGCCGCCGCGCATGATGCCCACGAATGCCTGGGCACCGCCCGGCATGCCGGCTCCGCCGCCACGACCGCCGCCCACGAACTGGCGGCCTCCGCCCGTGCCATTTGCACCGGCGCCCTACTCGCGGCCCTACCAACCCGATGGCTACCAGTACTAGGTTCCCACTAAGTCTAGCATGTAGTTTAAACACAAATTCAGACGAGACGTGACGCTAAAAAGTTTGTAGATGTAATTGTAAGAGTACAAGGCACGGAGTGAAGCCTCGTATCTATATAATTAGGTAAAAAGTCCAGAACTATAGTGCTTATACTTTCTACTGTGTTCTTCTCTTCCCGAGAGACAGCAAAAATGGCCCAGGATGCTTCCTTTAGAGCTTTGTGGAAGCAAAGGCCTGAAAACAATTTAATTTCAATATCATTCTTAAGTCAAAAACAATTTAATTTCAATATCATTCATAAGTCAAAAAGTGAACCAAGTTGATATATCTCTTTTAATTTATGACAATTTCGAATTCATTTCTCTTTTCTTTTGTTTAATGCAATTAATAAGCAGATTTATTATTTAAAGATGCCTAAACTTGTTGCCCAAGAAGACTCTTTATGTAGAATTACGCTAGCTTTTTGCGAAATGTAATAAATAAGCAGGTTCATCATTGAACATACTTTAATTTGCGCTCCAAGAAGACGATTTATGTTGAATTTCGCTTCAAAAAAGTCGGTTTATATTGAATTAAAACTGCCAACAATAATAAAAAAAAACACAGTAAACACTCCAATATATTTGTAGTTGGTGGAAATTAAAAAACGGAAAGACTAACTTTAGGAAATTTTAAGTTTTCCGAATAAATGCTAAGTATTGAAAAATATGAAATACTCAGGAATGTGTAGCCCACAGGTTAGTTATAAAATCAATCATAAACGTTAAATAAAAATCAAAACTCAGGGAGTTACTAATGCCAGCACTGAACAAAAAGTTTGTAAAAAATCGTTTTCGTACAGAAAAAACCTAGAAAACCATCGATAAACGCTTGAAAAAGATTCGAAAAATAATTATCCATTCATTATCATAAAAGATGCGCTTGGTTCAAGCCTTTCATGATAGTTTGAGCTCTAAAATCGATAGTTTATCTATCGGTATACCTTCGATAAATTTAAGAATTTGATATTCTTATTTCCCACAAGATATGGATAGTATAAAGTAAAATAGACACTTATTTAACGAAAAAAAAACAGGTATATCTCAAAAATATAATTTTAAGACATGAGTCTGCATAATATTTATGCATTTAAAAATAACTTTTTTGTTCTGTAATCCAGTACTCCTAATAAACATTAGAAATATTATATAATATATAATATATCATCATATCAGCTCTATAAAAAGAGAGAGAGAGATAGAGGAAGTAAAGGACACAACTCATCCCATGCCTAAAGGGAACTCTTGTTCCCAAACCGCTCTCAATAGAGCTCAAATAGCGCCATCCCTTTCCTTTTCCTTTTTCGAAAGACGTGTGAGTGGTTCTTTTTTTTGGTTCTTGTAATTCGTTCTGCATAAATTTATTAATAATTTCTGGGAAACAAATACAAGTACAATATATATTTACAATAGTTCTCCTCTTCTCTGTTCACTATTCTCTTACTCTCCTCGGCTTGCTTTTCTCTTACTTGAATTGGTTTTTCTTTTTTGTCTAAGCGAATTTGGTTTAGTCCCACACTGTGCCACCTTATGGCTTCCGTTTCAATTTGGTAAAATAACTTTAACTTAACTTTATTTAGCTTTATCTTTAATCTTTAATCGGTAATCCTTTAAATGGTTATTTTAACTTGGTTTTCATGTTCTTCGGGTTTCTTCTCTTCTCTTCTTGTTTTATTTTATTTTTTTTTTTGGTTAAGCAAAACACACAAACAACAACAACAACAAATAAAACGGTGAGACATATTATATTATAATATATTATTTATATATTTATATATATATATTCTAGCATTAACAACGATAGACGATAGACAGGCGGCTCGTGTACGCATCAATTTTCTTGCATTTATTGAAATTTTCCTTTTGGTTTCTCATTTTGTTTAGCTTAAAAAAAATGTATTATATAAAAATAATAATTAACATAAAAACGTTCTGAACTGGTTTGGTTTTTGTGTGCTTGTGGGTGTGTGTGTGTGTGTTGTGGGTGGATGGTTGGGTGAGTGTGTGTTGTGGGTGGTTGGTTTGGGTTGGGTGTGTGTGTGTTTTCGCGTGTGTGCTGCGGCGGCGCTAGTGTGTTTGCTGTGTTTGTTGTCTGCTTCTTGCTGCTGCTGCTGCTGTTGTTGTTGTTGCTCCTGTCTCCTTTCTCCTCCTCCTCCTCCTGGTAACTAGCGGAGGTAATGGTCGTGGTCGCCACCAGTCGCTTGAGTCACCGGCAGCATCCGCCTAGCATCCTACTTGGCCGCTGACGACGCTGTCGCAGCTCCTCGGGATTCGGTTGTGTGATTATTGGCATTGTTGGACGACGACTTGCGCTGGGTAACAGCTCCTCCACCTCCTCCAGCTCCCGTCGCGCCGCTGTTCGACTTGTTCTTGGAACGCGCCGAGCCATTGGCCAGACGCGCATTCTCCGAACTGTCTGTGAGATCCTCACTATCACTGGAACGTATGTCACCGGACATCTGCAAGAAAAAGGAGAGAGAGAGAGAGAGAGTCAATCAGTGAGGAATCATCAACCAAAGCGACATAAGTCCGCCGACATATTTGAGAGGATTTAACCAAAGACGCTTGATTTCCTAAGATGCCGAACGCCATATAATATTTTGGCACACGCATTTTTCGTGCTGGACCCAGCACTGGATCCTTGCTCACTTGCCAGAGAGCCGAAGAGAGCGTGCTGCAGAGCCAGCCGCTCTCTTGTAGGTATACAGCGGCAGCTGACGACAGCGTGAGTGTATACGTATTCTCAAGCATTCTACATCTGTATGCACACATGCAAGCGCATTCTATTTTTAGATATTTACGCTCTCATCTTTGTGTAAGCTGAGAGAAAGCGATTTTCGTCAGGAACAAAAAAAATTGCTTGCATATGGCAATTCAAATGAATGGTCGTTACTCATCTTAGTAAATCCAGCGTCTTTGGAGGAATCATGGAGCCCAGTAAAAAGTGCTAGATAGTGTCGTTTTTTCGCGCGACTTTATGTCGTTTTAAAGCAACATTATCTCTCAAACGGCAAGGTATTTAGCAAAAAACATTACACATAGTTAGCTTCGTATTTAAACAAGTTTTAGTAGACGGTTAAGAGGACACTTACCAGACCCTTCTGCAAAGAGTCGACCACAATCTTGAGAATCATATAGGTCCAGATGACGTGCAGGACGAGCAGCATCAGAAGCAGTGAGTTGAAGATGTAGTAGGCTGGGAACATGGGCAGAATGCGCGGTGCTTCCACGGATGAACTAAAAGGGGGCAACATAGGCAGAGTTGGCGGGGGCAAAGAGTGTGTGTATGTGTGTGAGTTATAGGGTTAAATTGAGATCAAGCAGCCACAATTCACCTGTAGATGATGCGAGGATAGAAGCCCAGACGCGAAACAATCCAGACCACAGTGAAGATGGCAAAGATGGCATCGCAGAGCTTCTGGTAGTTGGCATATTTGGTCAACTTGGCCGCCTCCAGAAAGATGTCGGCGCAATCGTGGACAACCAGCACCAGCGAGCCGACGCGGTGCAGATTGCACACCCAGCTAAGCGACATCAGCAGGAGGGTGACCATGTGATGGATGAACATTTGCCAAAAGTCTTTGCGCTTCACATCAAAGAACTGGGTGCCGGTGAGGGACCAGTAGAAGGACATCGAAATCATGTAGTACCACCAGATGTCATTGCTGATCGACTGTGGGGTGGGAGGAGGATAAAGCAATTAATATATATATTCCAGCCCAGAGAATTCCCCCCTTTTCTCACCTGATGCGGGTAGCCGTACCAGCAGCTCTTCACATCCCAGAACCAGGGCTTGTCCCACAGCACAATCACGCCAAAGATGAAGCTGTACAGGTAGTAGATGCAGCGCCAAGTATTCTCACAGAACTTAACCAGCGTCGAGGGCTTATCCTGGGCCCGACGGAGGCGCCACCAGCGCTCAATCTGACGCTCGCTCATGTCCGTTTGCTTGGACAGCGGAGCCAGCTGCAGGAAGAGGGTAACCAAGGATTAGAACCAAACAGAACACGGAGATCAGTGTAAGAACTCACCCATTTGTTGTCCAGACGCGTCGACTTGGCATAGGCCGTCTCCAGTATAGGAACATTTGCCGCTTTCTTAGGTCTAGAGCTGCGTATGCCCAGCGATTTGCCGATGGGTGATATCCAAAAGCTGCAAAAGATGAGACATAAACATAAACACATAAATACATGTGGCAAGATTACGAGAGCGGGTTGGACTATTTTTGGCCAGATATCAGGGATTTCTCGATATCTTGATTGCCTTCGTGCCTCTGAAAGTGTGGCGTGCGAGGCTCTAAAGTTTTATGAAAGTTAGATAAAGTCTTCAAGTGCACGATAAACTCTAGTAACTGATGAAATTTCCGCAATTTTATTTAAATCAAGTACAGAGTGGGCCCTTCCCTTCCCTATAAAGTGTGCTTATATGGAGAGCTTCAAATGAGGTAAACCCTCTAGAGGAAGTTTCTTTATGAATACCCCACCTTAACTTTGATTTCAAGGTTCATAAACTTGGCAACTTTACAAATTTCGGAATATTCTGTTGTTCGTGGTTGCCATAAAACAAGCCTCCTTCTAATTAATTACAACGTGTGTCGCGGAAACGTTTCGGTATTATTTATATTATATTTTTTTTGTATATGTATATGTATGTATATTTTTTGCATTGAAATTCTGGGCGAAACAATGGGACACCTGTCACCATCCCCACGTCCATCGTCTGGCACGTGTGGAGCATGGCAACTTGACGGGGTTTGGGTTTGGGTTTTGGGGAGGAGCTCACTTTCGGGATGGGTTTCTGGGCCCAACCAACTATATATCCATCCATGTAGCACCGCCGCCACATGCATAAGTAATTCAAGGGAGACGACCCACCATTTCGGAAGTTAATTTGCCAATGAAAACGAAAGCAGCGCGCCTTGCATTCCAATTGAATAATGTCTAGTTTTAGTTTAATTTTTAATAAGAATTTACCCTGCTGCCTCATTCCTCACTTTGTATGCCACAGCCAGATTCTGACATAAATCATTAGAATTTATTAGGAAGAATCACCAAGTTGGGTTCAAGTTCAAGTTGGTTTCAAGAGGGGGGTCGCCTCTTAATTCAATTAGAGCATAAAGGATTTGATTGAACCCGCATCTAGTGTGGGATATTGATTTGATACATCATTGAGGCCCCCTTCTTATGAATTTCCAATGGTCAGGGCTTTATGGGTAATTGACTGGCGGTTTCTTGCGTGCAGGGCATTGTTAAAAATAAATTGGTAACTATTCATTCAAGTTAAATCAAGAATAACCATCGCTGCGAATGGGGAGTGCGTCATTAGTCGGGTGACGCACAGGGCAAGGTCTATTATCAGCTTGGAAAAAGGTTATTCATAATTATATCAGGTCTTAGCTAAACAGTCACATCATGGTGGGGTTCTTAAAAAAAAAAATATATATATATATATATATAAATAAATAGTATAAGGGCAGAGAGTAAGTGAAGTAAATTCAAATATCTTTAGCTTGCTGAGAAAACCGCGAAATGCTTTCGCTGGCATGCCAAACTATCGCCAGTCTGCTATCGATACATCGCACTTTTTGCACACTATGCGCGCTTGCGGTATCGATGAGGCCTTCTCTGCGGGGCGATAGTCACACCCCCAATGACTTGCAACCTTGCGAAAAAGAGAAAAGAAAATAACAAGAGCAGAAGCAGAAGCAGAGCCACAAAACCAATTGGGGTAAGAAAATATTAAATGAAAGAGCTGTATAAACAATTAAATTCTCTTAATACTAAATGTGTACACCCTAAACGCATAATTATTTCCAAAGTACTTGGTGTTAAAGTTCCCAAAATCACCTTAAAAACACACACTTAAAATTCGAATAACCTTTGAAAAAAGCTTTCAAACCCCCGATACTATCGATAGTATTGAATATTTAACCCATACAAAAACATCGAAGTGTGTCCCAGCTCTAATACAAACATAAACACAACTTGATTCCAACTAAATTAAAGTACATTTCCGACTTCAATCCACCCCATTTCTGACACTCTGCGGAAAATGGAATCTCCCAGTGCCCAGACACAAGGCAAGTCTCTGGGGGATTCAGGCAGCAGGGGGAACAGCACCCAAACCAAGATGACCATCTACCACGAGCGCCAGACGCGACACCTGTGCGGCCTGCATGCCCTGAACAATCTCTTCCAGCGTCCCGACATGTTCTCCAAGGCGGAACTGGACGAGTACTGTACGACACTGACACCGCGCTCCTGGCTAAACCCGCATCGCTCCTGGATCGGCTGGGGCAACTACGATGTCAATGTGATTATGTACGCAGTCCAGCAGCGGAGCCGCGAGGTTGTGTGGTTCGACAGGCGGCGGGATCCGCGTTGCCTCGACCTCACGGCCATCTTTGGCTTCATCCTCAATGTGCCCGTGCAGATGACCATCGGTCAGATGGTGTCGCTGCCCTTCCAGATGCGCCACTGGCTGGCCGTGCGTCGCATCAATGGCAGCTACTACAATCTGGACTCCAAGCTGCGTCAGCCCGCCTGCCTGGGCTCGGATGATGACCAGTTCCTGGACTACCTGCGTGAACACCTTCAGCCGGACAATGATCACGAGCTGCTGCTTGTCCTGGACGCCGTGGATGACTCTACTACGACGACGGCGACCAAGGAGCGTTGGCTGTTGCCACAGTTTAGGGATTAAGGGTTATTTTATTTGCTATTGTTTACGGAAAATAAAAACGAAAAAAAAAACTCAAGAAAGTCCATTTATTTATTAGGAAATATCTTTAGTTAAAGTGGAACAACATCTTCCCCTATTACCTTCCTAAATGACATGCAAATTTGCTTTATAATATGGAAAATATATAGCTGATGATTCGATAAGTCTCTGGCTATAATCAAGAAGTTAACTACAAGCAATTGTTAGACCAAAATTTTCAGATATTAAACCCAGATTGTGATCAGTTTTAATGGAAATTAAGTGGCACGCTTTGGAGGTACAAGGTATACAAGGTCCAAGTTCAGATGGCACCACCGATTTGGGAACTTAAAACGGGAGAGACACATATATCGTGATCACAAAATTGTACATATCTCTGGCGTGCGGATAATGGGTGTGTTGTGATTGAGCCTCGCTTGGGCACAACAGCGCGATTTCGCGGGTAGGTTCGTTTCGTTTTTTTTTTTTTTTTTGCCGATAAGAGCCCTGCCATGCCCCGAAACATTGTTTTTATTATAAACAATTTCACTTAGGCAATGTGCAAATGAAGCGCCCAAAGTGCAATGACTGACCCAGGCGATTCGACAATTATTTCGGCAACGCTTATCAACTAAAAAGTGAAGCTAAATGTCTGCTTTATATACATACATTATATATGTACATACATGGAGGGAATTATATTTTCAGCGTAATGTCACACGATAATACGACACGCAAGCCGGCGATTGTGAGATTAGCACTCTTCCAAGTGATATACTATATCCCCCAGCTATATATATATATATATACATATATAATACATGGGCTGCATGTGGTCCGACTTGGTCCGATGTCTGGCGGCCTGACTCACGTCCGATGGCCAGATGGAATTTAGCATAAGCGCCATTAGTCAGCGACTAATTGAAAGGCCTGCCACCCGAAGTACTTCTAATCTTTATAACGTGCTCTATTTCAATTCAATTTTACGGGCCACTCCTGTAATCTGCGGCTAGTAAATTTCTAAAAATGAATGTTTAAGCAGAAACTATTGGGAGTTATCGCTAGAATTGCCAGGAATGGGAATTTCCAGGAACTAGTAGTAGGGATATATCAGAGCTAAAAGCTTAAGAAATTAATACCTCAACTAGTCAAAAGGAATAAAGTATTTAAAGTTCTTTAAACAGAGAAATATCTACTGGCATTAAGCTTGAACAATAAAAAACTAAAAAACTATATTTACAGATGTTTAGATTCTCTAAGAAACGCTGAAGATTTCCCACAACTTAAGTTAAAAAACTAGCTACGAATGCTGCATAATTGCAATGTAATGAAGATACTATAATGATTGTAATTTCAAATCAAAATATGTTTTTCGCAGAAGAATGAAGGTCATTAAGAATAGTATTCTTTTCTATAGAGACACTCTCAATTGGTTTAAATAATTAATTACAAAAAGAGCTCTCTCTCTCTGTTTTTTTCCTAGAGATTTTGCTTGATTTTATTCGAAAAGAAAATTGGGAAGCTCTCTTAGAGTAAGCCTAAAAAGAAACTGCCTCTCGTTCGCAATGGCTTGTACATTTCAGGCAAAGTGTAGAAGAAGCTTGATTTTATACGAAGAGAAAAATTGTGAAGCTCTCTTAGAGTAAGCCCAAAGCAATTGCTTGTACATTGCAGGTAAAACATAGAACAAAGAGAGAGATAGGTCTGCGAAATTGTATATGCTAATTACAAAAAACGGAATAGAGGTCCCATTAAGGAATAAGTGTAACTTAGAGCACCAATTCTTCAAAATACCAATTCTTTCTGTATAATAATAAATAATATTCCAAAGACAACTTCAATGGAATCTCCACCTTCAGCTTTCTTCTGTGAATACACCCTGAAATGCCTGGCCCGGCGACTCGAAGTAGTATCGATTGCGTTTTTGATATGAAGAAGAATGAGGTGCTAATTGGACATTCAACGAATTGCACTGGAATCGATTCCGGCTTCCCCCTGGCCCACCTGACCAGGTGATACTACTCCTCCTCCACCTCCTCCTCCTCCTCTTACTCTCCATAAAGCACGTGCGTTTTTTCACTCCGCTTTTAACGCTTTTCTGCTTTCCATTGGGCAATCGTCGGCACGATAAGCATTTGGAATGACCGCGTTTACCAGAAGCGGGGAAAACTCTTGGAAACGGGTTCTACGGATCGGTATGGGTTAGAGGTTCTTCGGTTCTTGGATTTTTGAGTTTGCGAGCTGCTGCGACTGCCAATCTGGAGGCGAAAAATACATACGAAGGAGGCGGAGAAGGCGGCAAGGGCAATTGCCCATTTGCCGGCGACAGAGATTAGTCTGTACATACAAAGTTATAGTTTCCCACTCTGTGGGGCACACGTACGAACATATATATATGTATATATGTATATATGTATATATAGTATATCTGGCCGTCGGTGTGAGTGCGATTGTTGTGCATGTGAGCCATTAAAATAATTAACCTGAAATTTTATCGCACTAGAGCGCCGAGCTCGAGGGTCGCCTCTTAGTGATTACGTATCACAAAGCCCCAGCATAGCCACATACGGACACACACAGAGTGTGTGTGCGAGTGCGAATACGCGAAGCGAACGAATAGCACTTGCCCACTGGAGCACAGTGGCGGCCACAAAGCTAGCAGCCACTTGAGCCCATTCCTAATCTGCTAACTGCAATCTGGGTTCCATGTTCTCTAATCTAAGATTGCTGTAAGGGTTTAACTTCGATTTGAACATGACAAAATAGTTATAGTTGTAAATGGTTTAATAAATATGCCAGTGCCACTTGAATCGCTTGCTATACTAACACTATCTTAGATCTGAGATTAAAGCAGGGGTGCCCAAAGCATTGACATGCCCAGACATGCACAGTATGAAAGGCACCAGTACAGTCACGTTGTCATTTTGTAGCTAAATCTAGACACTTTCACAGTTTAATTGCTATTTTTCTAGTCATAGCTATTTACAAAAATAGTTAGCTATTTTTATTCCCTTATCTAGCCATTGTGTTATATTTCTTACTCACACAAATGCAATTCTTAACTGTATTACCTGTGCTGGATTAAGGTAAGAAGCCAAGGACGTTCTTTTTAAAGCCATTAGCTTTACTTCTGCTATACAGATACCCCCCCCCCAAATACCTGTAAATACTTTATATAATTTGCTTTGAAATCATTTAATCTCTAAAAAATATCCAAGCAGTTAAAACTTTGGTTGTTTTTTATTATTTAATCAAATTTTCCAGAACCATTTCCGCTTTGAAAACACATTAATCGTAATAGATACACGCTATCTTATCACAACCTGAGCAGAAATGATAAAATATTCCAGTTCAATGGGTTAACCTTACGTCAATTTTGATGAAAACGAAGACTCCCCTTTATATGGAACACCTAGGCTATGAGATAACACACCATCATCAAGTAAGACAGTAAGTCCACTATTGGCTTAACCCCAAGTGTGCCCCTCTGCTCTGGTAGGTAGTTCTTGGCTCTTTAGTAATGCTTTTGCTTGCTTGCCTCCACAAAAGCATAAACATAAACCCCATTTTGCAGACATTCCAAAGTGTGTGTTTGTGTATCCGCATTGTGGCCATAAGGGAAGCGCCAATCGGGCCATAAAGTGCGCACATATTTGGAAAACTTCTAAAGGCCGTGACTCACTACTACACGCAGCCAAGTGCTTTTGGCCTGGCCGCGCAGCAAGGAAAAGCGGTTGGTTGGTTGGTTGACGAATCCCCCAACACAGACACTGCTCCTCTGATGGATCAAGAAAACCCCCCCCCCCCNCATTTCATTCTATATCCCAGTGACGTACGCTGAATAAATCCGAATGTAAACCGTTTGGTTTTAGCTGATTTTTATGCAAATATATAGAAACGAGCGTGCTCTTAAGGGTTTTATATAGAAATACTTTGATTAACGCATAGGCAACTTGTGTTAAGTTAAAAATATAACAGAAAATTACTTAAAATAGACAGACTTAAGGTATCTCAAGCAGGGGTGCCCAGATTACACATTGATATGTTAGAAGTGCTGAGAGAAATTTGATGACTTGCGGAGTCCCTGCTCTAAAACAATCCCAAAGGTACTCCCAGTGAATGGACAATTTCTTCTAGAGTTGCAACCCCCCGATGAAATTTGGAGTACACCGCCACTGCCGGTTGTACCCACATATACTACACACACCCTCCTCAAAATCCCCAAATGGACACAACAGTCATTCGCGAGTTCGGCGTAAAACAATTGAGGCAACAGCAGCGAGCCCTGTTATCAGGTTTTATACGTAAATCTTGGCGCAAATCTTATCGGTGCCAGCGTCGCTGCAGTGGTGTTGGATAGGTGCTAGTGGTGCCCCAAGGCGGTGGTGGCTCCAGGCGTGATGTGTGAGAGAGAGACCCGCCTAAATCTCAATCCAATCGAACCGAAGCGCGACGATTCGGCTACGACTTTTGCCATTAAACGAATGTTAATAGAGGCAGGCGCAGAGGCAGTCCAAAAATTCCAAATCGACCTTGACGACCAATTCTCGTTTAAGAAGCCGCAGAAGAAACAAAAAAAAAAAAAAAAGAAAAAAGTAAAAAGAGAAGAAAAAACTAAAGTGGTCTGCCATGAAACAGATTTGGTTTTGTCTCATTTTCAAAACGCAAACAGCAAATATAATAAAAACCACAAGCAAAAAAGCAGAAAATGAAGAGAAAACAAATGGCAAATACACAAGCGGAGTGGATCTACAGTAGGTCTTCTAATAATTGAAACTCTTGGGGAATTTATAGAAATATTAATGGTAAAGAAATCAAAGAATTCAAAAGAATTCAAAGAAATATTAATGGTAAATAATAATACCTCTACTCTAGCCCAAATTCTTGGCAATATCAGTAATGTCTTGTTTCTAAATTAAGTTAATAAGTACCTCTGTATATTGTAGTTAACTTTTTCAATAAAAAAAAACAGTCTTACTAGAAAGTATTTGAAGAATATCTTTTACAAATCTTAAGTCTCTTTCCTTGTGAATAGAATTTTGAATGAAAAACGATTGCTTCTGTAGTTTTACTTTTCCTTTCTTTAATTCCTTGTTGTGCTTTAAATAAGCTGTATAATTATCATAATATGGATCATATCATTATATATTAATATTACTTTATATTTAATTAATAAAATCGAAATAGTACTTAGTGAAGTTCCTCTGTATCCGGTCAAGTATGCGACTTGTGACATCACAAGACTAACATTTACTCCACAGTCCACTTCACATGTTTTTTTATGATTAATATTTTGTTTTTTTTTTTTTTGCCAAATTAAGGGCAAAGAATGAAGGGTGCACAAAAAAAAAAGTGAATTACAACCAGTTTACATGCAAATGTGCAAAGGCAAATATGCAAATGCAACTGCACGCAAACCAAACCACCAACATACTCGCTGGTTAATTGGCCTGAAAAGCGGTCAAAATGTTGCTCTTTTGGCCCACACAAACACACACACAGTGGTTCGAGTGTCAGGGAAATTTAATATTTTCCACAAGTTCATAGCACTGAACTCAGCAAGCACATGAATTTAATGCGTTTTTTTTTTTTTTTTTTTTTTTGACAAACTTACAAGCTGCTAATCTTTCACCTTCGAAAACAGGTATAATTTATCTTATCGCAGAGACGAAACTATTTCAAACACTTTACTTGTGGCAAACCCTAAGGTTTTTCTATATATTAATCTGTAGTGTATATATTGATATATGTATGTATGGTTTGTATGTAATTTGTACAATGCCTAAATAAATAAATGTATAGTTTATAGACTGTCTTTTTCCTTCATATATTGCATCTGAAATCTGACCACGCCTAAATAAACTATATTTCTTAATGGAGATTCCGAGAAGAAGTGTGCCAGAAGTTAATCAATACGATACTTTGCTGGAACACGAGACTCTTCTTATAGCCAGTACAAATATTTACTTTCAGTGTTGGATTTGATTCACGGCTCCCATGTCCCGCCGAAACCATATAAAGAATCAAGTTGCATATTTAAGGCGACTTTTAATCAAGTCAATGTACTATTTTAATGGGCCATATTACTCTTATTTCAAAGATAATAACAGTTCTTAGGAGGAAAGTATGCGGTTTTTCTTTAAATTCATAAATCAAACATTTAATGAACTATATTTTCTGCCTGGAAACTATATGTATTTATAAAGCAATTTCAAGTGATTTCTGCTTTAAAAAAAAAAACATAATTTGCATTTGCCTTTGGAACTGTGCTTCCAATGAAATATCTCATTGGAAACTGGAATGAATAGCTTTTGCAACTCCATTGACCTCTTTGCACCACTGTAAGTTCGTTCCCATTTACGATCTCGTGCATAGATATACCCACACACACACACAAACAAACACGCGGCATGGAGCTGGTGTTGAAACTATAAACAAATATATATCTTTCCTTTTAACTAAACAATTAGTAAGTAAGAATAGAATGGGAGTAGTTGTTGGTTGATAGGGGGAAGGAGAGTGGGTGTGGGTTAGGGTTTCTCAGGGGTTTTTTTTTGTGGGAATTTACTGTTTTTCTCGCTCTCTCTCTCTCTCTCGCAAAGCTTGGAAACTGCAGCCGGCTGCCGGTACTCACTGTTGTTGTTGTTGTTGTTGTGTCTTTTATTGGAAGGGAAAACTTAGAGTTGCAACGGCCACAACAACAACAACACAAGCGGATCGCCTCACACAGACACACACACACACACACACTCAGGGCCTCACAAACACACACACATTCGCTCGTGAAATGTTGGGCGTTTCCACGTGAGGTTATGTTTGTCGGCGGCGGCGAAAAAAAAAACAGAAATATGAATAAAGTTGATTCTTTACCGTAATACGGTATTACTGTACATGTTGCAGCACTGTGTGTGGGTGGGTGTGTGTGCGTGCGCGAAACAGGAGAAGGAAGCAGAGGCGAAGGAAGAGGAGAGCAGAGAGCGCGAGTGCGAGCGGGAGCGGGAGAGCCCAATTTGAATGGGGTTAAAAATGCGGGAAAAGGGAGGGAAAGAAGGCAACACTTACCGCTCCAGCGTGTAGCGGACCAGCATGACCACAGCGGCGAAGGGTATGGGCCAGATGAGGTCCTTGTAGTTGGCATGCACCACATCCGGACGCGAGCCGGGCGCTATGTCCGCCCATGTCGTGTTTGGCGGCAGCCAAATGTGCGTACTCCAGAATGCATCGCTGAACTTATTGATTAGATCCATGCTGACCTGCTGCTGCTGGCGTCCTGGCCTTTTCTCCCGCTGCTACGGCTGCTGGCTTTCCGTTCCGTTTTTATTTCAGACTCGAGCGCTGGCTTGGCGTTTGTTGTCACACATTAATTTATATTATTTTTTTTTTATTTTCCTGGATGCGACACTGCGATTGCATACGCGTGTGTGTGTGTGTGTCGGTCGGTGTGCGATTGGAGGCAGCAGCAACAACAACAGAGCCGCACCGCGCCGCGAAAAAAAGAAACACCGTACGGTTCACACACTCACAAGCACACTGGAAAAAAAACAAACCGCCGAATTGTTGTGCGAGGTGTTCGGACCAATTGATGTTGTTGTCAGATTTTCTAGCTTCAATTCAGTTTTAATATATTTTTCGACTTTTTTTTTAACTTTTATCGATATGCCGCCTTGAGAGGGAAAACGAAACTGTAGGGCCGGACAAATGCACTTCAGAATTTAAGGTAGGGGGTCGGGTCGAAACTCACTAACTTAGAGCCCTGTAGAAAATAAAACTAGAAGCTGTCGGCGGACCGGACGTAGTGTAGAGGCGCAGAAATATCGAGTGGCCCGTCGATAGCATCGATGTTTTCGTAAACATCGGAACCATCGATGGTTCGTGACCACCATCGAATGTTTTCACAAGCAACGCTGCGTGTTTGATCGATTTCCAGACCGCTTGATATCGAAAAAAAAAATCGAAAAACGTTACAAATTTAAATTTTGTTGTCACAAAGTATGCCATTAAGAATAGAGTTGGCAGCTGTCATTGTCTGTCGTCGTCGTTTCACTAAACTTTCATTCCGTATCATTCCGTCGCTTGTTGTAGATCTAACTAATAATACTTATTTTGAGAACTGTTGAAAAAATTCTTATCGGTTTTGAGACCGCTTTATACCGTAAAAAAACAATCGTTATAAATTTAAACTTTTTTGTCACAAAGTGTGCCACTAAATTTTCATTCCGCATTGTTCTGGAGCTTACCTAGCTCTTTATCCCATTACCTGAAAATGAGTGAAAACGTCAGGTACGACTTTAAAATTGTTCTCATCGGAGAATCCGGCGTGGGCAAGTCCTGCCTCTCCAGACGCTACGTGGACGACCTATTCACTGACCAGTGTCCCGCTACCATCGGCATAGGATACAAGATGTGCGTCGAGGAAGTTTCCGGCCACTTGGTGCGCCTTGAGCTTTGGGATACCGCGGGCGAAGAGCGCTATCGATCCGTAATGCCATTCTATTATCGCGGCGCACATGGAGCCATAGTTGTATATGACTGCACCAGTGTCTCAAGCTTTAGACATGTCCCATACTGGATGGATCAAATAGCCGAGTACTTGTCAAGGGGCATCAGTATTTCGCTGGTGGGCAATAAGTGCGATGAAGTGGAGGGGCGTGTGGTAACCAAGGAGCTGGCGGCCCGCTATGCCGAACGCTTTGGCATCCCGTTCTGCGAGGCATCGGCAAAGAGTGGTCAGAACGTGCGCGATATTTTCTCATCCCTGGCGACCAACATCTATAACCGTGTGGTGCCCACACCCTCGATGATACGAGGATCACTGGGAATGGAATATGCAGGACAGAGCCAGGATGAACAGGACATGGGAGTTAGCGATGAAAGCATTTCTTTGGTGGAAGAAAAGGCTTCAAAGGCAAGGAGCCAAAGGCGTCGTCGCTCTAGTGAATGCTGTTAGGATGTCTGGAATATGGATATGGCTTCAACGTTTATAAACTGCGTTAATATATAATGTTTTGCTTTGGAAATAATGTTCCATTTATATATATTTATATACCTATAAATCCTTCAAGCAACAAAAACAAAATACTCTTTACATTTAATTTAATAATAATAATAGTAAGGGGAAATTAAAACCTTCCCCCCTCTGTTCTCCAAGAGAGATTTGGCTGCCGAATCTTCACAGTGGAAAAATAGAATTCCCAAGTCCGTATTCCGGAATCCCTTGTGTAAATAGGCGCTAAACTTGGAGTTCGATCCGTAAGCAGAACTTCGCTGATGAGACCATTGGTTGTGGTCGAAACAGCTGTCCGAAGATACCTCGCTTACAAAGATCTGTGTGCCTGATTATAAGTATAGTGGTGTCTATAAATAATTAGACCGATGTAAGGACCTTGAGTTGGCTAAACGCCTAATTTTAATAATAATTTTTTTCTTTATTTCCGAAAATATCAAATTAGCAACATCTTATCAAGCCAAAAAATATAGTAAAAAAAAACTACATACAATGCTTATAATTCCCTTCTTAATTCAGCTCTATACTTAGCTTATTTTGTGTGTTTAACTGTAAAGGAACAATCTTAATTTAACTAATCCCAAAACATGACTTTGAAAATCGATAACATACATATCGATTTTATGCCAAGCAGTGTGGCCGTTTGTTTTTCGCAACCAGTTGGCAGGCCTGCGCTTAAGCGGCATTTTACGCCGGTCAAGGCACAGCCACACTGAGAGTCTTCAAAAAAATGCGATTTTCCAATTAAACACAATTGCGAAATTCTGTTTACAATGCAGTTAAGACAACTTGTGAAATAGCCGCAGTTAAGAGCGGTCGTGCAACGACAACAGTCATCAACTGCATTGAGAGCTTCAACATGTCCACCTTCGGAGCTGACGTAGATCGGGTTTGGCCCGCTGTGACCGGGGATTCCCAACCGCTGACGGATTTCGGGCGCAAGCTGCTGAAGGATTGCCGCAAGGTGCAGAAGCCCATTGCCGGACCCGATGAGGCGGAAAAACTGATAGCCAGATCCAAGGAGTTTCCCCTGGCGGTGGGTATTGGTTAGACCAACGCCAATCGCCTCTAATCTCCGCTTATTGCGTGCCTCAGTTCGGCGTAGAGAGCGTCCAGGTGAAGAGGCAGGGCGCCAGCAGGCTGTCCGCCATCAATGAGCAGGTTGCCTCCGTCTATCCGGTGATACATGAGCGCACCCTGGGTCTCTATCTGCAGTACCTGGAGCACAAGGGAAATTGGGGTGAGTGTGGATCTCCTCCTACTGCCTCACCTTCCGCCAACTTCATCTCCTCTTCACTCCTCCTCGCAACGAAGGCAACGAAGTGGAGAAGCCCATCTACCAGCGACTCTCCCTCTGCGGCTTCGTGCAGCGGCTCCTGGAGAAGCGCTGCGCCAGCTTCTTCGCCCGCAACGACAAGTTCCTGCTGCTGAGCGGCGAGAAGGGGGCCAGCGGCTTCGAGAGCGTCGGCACGCCGGAGGAGAAGGCCCCCCTGGTCCTGGCCAATGTGCTCAGCTACGACGACGTCAAGCTGTCCGCCCTGCTGTCCGTCAGCTCGCTGACCGAGTTCATCAACGAGGGCGAGCGGACCAATTGCGGGCGTGTGGATCGCGGCTCCAAGACGCTGGAGCCGAGCGGCGTCATTGTGGGCATGATCGGGGCCCGTCTGTCGCGACGCAACCTCATGGAGTTCCAGGACATTGTGATTGCGCGCACGCAGAACACACGGGAGAAGGGCTACGGCCTGGCGCTGGATGAGCCGGCGCAGACGAGGGCCGAGGATGGCCGGCGCTTGTGGCGCGAATTCTATGCCACGCGGGATCTGCTCCATGGCCAGGCCAGCATCGATAACCAGCGATTCGGGCGGTCGGGCAACAAGGCGGATGTCTTCGACAACATGGTGATGAAGCGTCGCTACGCCATCAGCTTCGACATGCTGCTGCTGGAGGCTCAGGCCCGCGCCAAGCAGGCCAACAAATCGGCCTACATCCATGTGGTGGGCTTTGGCCTGGGCGTGTGGAAGGTGGCGCCCCAGCAGGAGCGCATCTTCCTGGAGACATTCGAGCAGCGCATGCGCACGCTGGGCAAGCGGCTCAGCCATGTGGGCATGGTGCACTTCTCCTGGTTCTCGATCAACGATTGCGGCGGCCTGCGCAACGGCTCACTGGTGAGCGTCGATGGGCATCCACAGGAGGGCATACGTGTGTTCATATCGAAGCGCAATCCGGCTAAGAAACTGGCGGGCCCAGAGCTGGAGAACATGCTGCTGGTGGTGTCCTATGCCTGGGATGGCAATGCCTTGCCTGGCAATGAGTTCTGGATGGTGAGTAGGGGTAGATTGAATCTGTAAAGGTTTGTTCTATCATATCAAGTCTTAACCGCACAAAAACTTAGGGAACTACCACAACTTTGCGGCTTGACCTTAATATATGTCATTATCTTTTTAGACACACAAAAAATAGAAGATATTAGACCGCAAAATGGAAAACTTTTACAGCTGATAGTGTCCATCTCCACCTTCTAGGTGCTCTCTATATCAAAAGCTTTAGAAGTTCAAGATAAGTAACGCCAGGCTCTAGGCTCTCTTGAAGCCAGAGAGAGCGCGTTACCTATCTTACAAATTTAAATGTAGACATTTAAACCATAAACAGCTTAGGATAAACCCCTTCTGGCTTTAATTTAAAAAAGAGCAGAAGCTAAGAGCTATTTTTAGGAAACCCTCTCCTCCCCCCCTGTGCTAATTAACCATTTAATGGGTTATCTAAACAATTTTAATTAACAATCGCTGACTAAACCCGTTGCTCTTCTTTTATTTTTCCCCCCCAGAAAATGCTCAAATCCACGGGCGACTCCTCCACAGCATGCCACACACTGGTGGCCGAGCTGCACAATCCGCACATCAACAGGGACTTTTGCAATGGCAACAACCTGCACATAGCCTCGCCCCAGCACGGCGTGATCCATGTCTCGGAGTACGCTAAGCGGCTGCTCCGCAGCGAGAGTGACAGCCAGGGATCTAAGGCAATCTAATCTTATCTAATCGTGCAATTCACAGACACGCCGTGTCTTTCCACGTCTGTTTTGTAGGTCAACTCCGTGACCTTGCCACAGGGACACAGAGGGCTCCTCCAAAAGGGAATCCGGTTCAAGCAGCTCTATATATATTTGTAAAACGTGTAAATACATTTGCTATTAAATACAATTCACAATCCGTGGTGGCAGTTCGATCCGATCACAGCGCATAGCCCAGCTTGGACACCCAGCTGAGACCCTCCACCGTCGTCGTCTGGGGCTTGTACTCGCAGCCCACCCAATCCTTGTAGCCAAACTCCTGCAGGGCCTTGAACACATAGCCATAGTCCAGCTCCCCGGCCACGTCCGGCTCGTGGCGATGCGGCACCTGGGCGATCTGGAAGTGGCCGATCAGGCTCTTGTACTCCTCCAGCGTCTTGGACACGTTGCCGTGCAGGTGCTGCAGGTGATAGATGTCGGCGAGGAGCTTCAGATTGTCGGCACCCACGGCGCCCAGCACGCCGGCGGCCTTGGCATATGAGTTCATGAAGTAGCCGGGCACGGCGTACTTGTTAATTGGCTCTATCACGCCGATCATCTCGCTCGCCCTCAGGCTATCGGCGGCGATCTTCAGATTGGCCGTGTACGTTGCCGTGTAGTCACCCTCCGGCCCGCCGGGGGGCAGTAGGCCAGCCGTGAGGTGGATCTTGCCGCAGCCCACCTGCTTGGCAAAGCCAATGGTGCTCTCCAGCTGCTGGCGGAACAGCCTCTCGGCGCCGGGCACACTGGTGGAGCCGAAGCGCAGCTGGTCGCTGGTCTTGTCGAAGGCCAGATTCACCAGACTGACCACAATGCCCGTCTCCCGCACGGCATCCACCACGGCGCTGGTCTCGCCCTCCGGATATGGAATCTCCACGGCCCGGAATCCGTTCTGGTGGGCCAGCCGGATGCGCTCGGCGATCGTCGCCGTCCGCTCGGTGAACAGAAAGTTGAGGTTCGCTGCGAACTTGAGTGCTGTTGCCATCTTGCCGGTCTTGTCTCCTGGTCTGAGAGATCTCCGCCTGCGTTCGCTCCGTAATCTGGACTGGGCGCCGACTGCGATTAGCCCCGTTCTATATAGTAACTGGCGACTTTTCGGTAGCTTCAATGTCAACTACAGTGTGACCAACTCTTCTTGTCTTCGTAGAGAAGCTAAACTGGCTATAATAATGAATAGTATTAGCTATAGTTAAATGTAATTTATTAATAATAATATTAGCAATGAATATATCGTGAAAATAACACCTCTACGCCCTCTGTGAGAGGTTTTACCAGGTGGTGCTCTTGTGTGGGCGTTTACCCTTTTTAAACTGTAGGTGGCCTTTTTTCAAAGAACGATACATCCGATAGATGGAGCTATTGCTATTCATGTCTTATAAGTCCTCTTATAACACTCTTATATCTTAGGCTTGCCTGCTCGACAAAGTGTTATATTCGTATACGTATACGTATGCGTATAGGTTATATTTAATTTAATTCAATGTAAATTGATTTAATTCAATGTAAATTGATTTAATTCAATGTAATTAATTAATTTAATTCATTTAAGGCAGGCTTGCACCTTGTGAGGTCAAAAAAATCAATTTTGTTTTTTTTTGCAGTTTCGGATAGATATATGTTTCAATTTTACTCTCCTAAAATTTCAAGTCGAAATCTCTTGAATTACGAAAGTTATCGGCCGTTT
>JAEIIU010056045.1:51974-77308 GCA_018874675.1 Drosophila baimaii
TTCACTGTATTTTGTATACAAGGCATATGGCATTTAAGGCGCTTTCTGTACTGCATAAGCCCCCATTTTCGCCATAAATTATCAGAAGCAACAAACAGTTGTAAATTTCCTAACTGACATTTCCCAGATAATGGTTATAATGGCAATGCAAACACACACACACACACACACACACTTTGCTTTAAAGTAGTAATTAATTACTATCCGAAATTCGACTCGCTTCATATTTAATTATCCTGCAGCCACTCGAGTCCTCTTTCGATTCGGTTTTGGGTTTCGGATTGTCTCTGGTCCTCATTTGACGGCAGTTTGTGCAAAATAAATTGAGTTTAACTCAAGCAAGTCATTAAGGAGACAAATTGCTTACAAAATATTGATTAAAATATAGTTTTCGTTGGGAAATCATACATTTACATACATGAAAAATACATTTGTTTATAAATAAAGGGTTTTAGTTTCTGTCTGGGAAGTGTAAACCAATTAAATACATTTATTTTTAAACTTTTTCTTACATTGTTCTATTCAAAATGTTTTTCTTTTTGAAATTTGGTAAATTTGTGTTATAGTTTTCTTCTAAATTTTATTGCAATTGAGATCGGCTCAGGCCAAGCCTGTTTGCCAGCTCGGTTTCTGATTTGATTTTCCAAATTTCCGGCTTGTAAAATCGGGGAATTCCCCTCTTTGTGCTTTGCTCTTAGGCCAAAAAGCAATGCTCTCTCTTCTCTCTCTCTTCGGTATTCCAGGCCTGGAAGGTAGGGTATTGAGAAGGGAAGCCTATTTCTTTGTTGCTCGACTTGAAAAATACTTAAGATCATTTTTTTTCATGAAAATACTTGAATTAGATAATTTATAAGCTTTGCTGCATTTTCTTTTCTTTTTGTATGTAAATTTTTAATTTTCCCACCCAAATTATACATTTATTTATTTCCTTTGTGATTTTTATGGATTTTTCCTTTTTCGTTCTTTAAGAACTTACCTATTTATATAACATTCTTAAATATTCTTATCATTTTTGTAAGATTTACTGATTTCCCCTTTTTTATTCTCTAAAAAATTACTCATTTATATAATTATTTCATATTTATAATTATAAATTATAATAATATAATATACAATTATAATTGTTCTTATTATTGTGGCCATTTTAACTGATTTTCCATTTATTTTTTTAAGTTACTGTTTAGCATTTATTTTATTTATATTTGTATTTTGTCTAGAAGTTATTTTTTATACTTACAAATTTCTTTTCAATGAAGTTCTTACTAATAAATATAATAAATTCTTACTCTTGTGACTTACGAGTTGTCTAGAATTAATTTTTTAAGTACCTAAAGAGTTATTTTTAATAAACTTATTATTTATATAGTTAATAAATTATTTCCCTGATTATTTGGGTATTTCTTTGGTTCCGCAGGGCATGCGCAAGTCGTGCTTGATTTCGGAGAGCGCTTCCAGCTCCTTCCAGTCGCCTCTCTCTTAGTTGTGTTGGGAAATTCTCTCTTTGCCCAGACTTAAGCTGCGGCCAAAGGACGTGCTTCACTGGCATTCCCGTTACCAAGAGCAGCAAGCGGTATAAGGAGCAGCAGTTGCCCCCCCCCCCACTTTGGCAGCGCAATTTGGGCTTTTGGGCCACGTTTAGGGACCATGTTACATGTGTCTGTGCGGGGATAACGTAAAGGATTTAAGCCACTTGCTACTGCCTGCTGGCTGCTAGCTGCTTGCCGGTAATGCCAACGTTTGAGGACCCGTTATGGGATGGCTTTACGGCCCGGCCATATCCACGGATGTACGGATGTACGGATGTTCGTGGAGCACGGATGTCCCTGGCTTAAGTGGCATATCCAGGTGAAAGTCGCTGTGTTTGCTCAGGCCTCAGGCCTGTGTGAGGCCTTTTTCTATCCCCTCCATCTCCATCTCATATACATATCCATTTCTGGCCTTGTCTAGGCTAGGTAAGTGGTTCAACCAGTTCCCGAGTTCCGAGTCCCGAGTCCTGTCCAGCATCCAGCTGCCATTGACTTATGATGGAAGACCAGAAAGAAATGCAAGGCACACGTACCTCTCCATATCAATTAAAGGAGGGAACTCTAATGCTTTGACTTTATTTATACACTCAAAACTAAGGCTTTATAATCATAAGTAGTTAAATCTATAATATATATAAAATAAATATATATAAATAAAAGTATTTAAAATTGATCTGAAAAAAAAAGAAGTTGTAGTAATTAATTTCTCTTTTTGTAGCGCTACTTGGTTTTTAATTGAATTATATTTAAGTAAAATATTTATATATATATAATATATATCAGTTGTTCTTACATAATTTCTTGCAGTGTATGGACAACGAAATCTGAATCAGAATACGAGAAAAAGCCGTCGAAATCGGAATCGAGACGCAATTGTGCGCCGGGTTAACAATGAATGCTCCATTGGAGTTCCGTTCGAGTGGAGGAGGACGACGAGGCAGTACGTGCATCCAAAAGGCGCTTTATTTTTTTTTCCTGCAGGATATACTATATTTCCCATAACAATGGCTCCGCCGATGTGAAACAAAAGTTCCTGGCTGGATTAAAGTGAGCTCTATAGAGGGGAATGTTTTTGGTTGGAATAAAAATTAAAATAAAATTGTTAGGTAACAAATATCTGTTAGTTTAAATTGTATTTATGTATTCAAACTAAAAACCCTTTAAATACATATTGTTTTAACATTAATTGAGTTTGTATTTTATTTATAAAATGTGATTAACTTTGCTCTTGATATCATTGGAGAGTATTCCTAATATATCTTGGTACTCTGAATTCGAATACAGCTAAAGTTTCCCAAAATTTAGGTAAACAATTAATGTATATTAAATATATAAGCTGCTACGAAGTTTTGTTAAAAATTTGGATGAAATTGGATGATAAACCTGAGAGTTATTTGACTATAAAATTGTCTTCGATCTCCATCTCGCTTGCACTTATCTCAGTTGGTTAGTCGAGTCTCGAACCATGGCTTGGAACTGGGGCAATACAAAATGAAGCCTTTTTTTCTTTTTTTTTTTGTATAATTTCTAAGTTATTTAATACATTTTATTTAATTTTTCTAGTTCCTCGTGTTAAAGCCTTGACTACCGGGTATTTCAGACTCGACTCTAGCTTTCTTACTTATTTCTTTTGTTTTTGTTTTTATGAATTGTTTGTTTTTTTTTTGTTTTTATGAATTGAGCAAAGTTTTATGGAATTTGTTTTCCGTTGCGCTGAAGGCCGGCCTGTAGTCCTATTTGTTTTTTGGGCCAGCTTTGTTTGGAAATATGTTTTATGGTTTTCCGTTCTCCAATTTCTATTTTCTATTTTCTCTCTTTGGGTGCTGCTGGGTGTTCGGTTTTCGGTGTTTTTGGGCTTGATTAGTTTATGTGTGTGTGTGTGCGTACAAGCGGATGTTAAGCCAAAGCGGAAATTGTGTTAAAAGTGAGGCAAGTGTGGGGGAAATGCACCAGAATGGATCAATCGAAATTGAGTTTGAATTTGCACAGAATTGACACTGACGGACCAACAAAAAACAAGAGCCTTTTCCACACCAAAGGATATTTTATGGTATTAATTACTTCAGATTTGATTTAAACCTTTGCAAATAGGAAAAAACAATTGGAAAAGAGCTTTAATTGGAAACAATAATTGATTGCAGAGGAGAACAACTTTATTAGCACTTGCTTTGAGCTGTAGTTACTTGTAGGATTTTTAGCTGATAAAAATCTCTTTAAATAATATTTTCTAGATGTTTATGTCGGAACCTCGGGAATCGCACTTCTATATATATTCTATAGCTGCCCTAGAAACGATCGGGAAAATGGACATATTTTCGCTATTCTTCAAGATATTCGAATGAAACTTTATGAGCGCCCAAAAAATATGATTATAGTTACACCCTAGAGATTTCATTAAAATCAGACCAATATATCACATAGCTGCCGTAGGAAAGATCGGTCTAAATGCATATTTTACATATGCATTTTACATTTTACATACATCTTACATATGCATTTTACATATTACATACATCTTACATTATACATCCTCTTTTTAAATGATAAGAGCACTAACTTAAAATTTTTATTAGAATCGGCCAACTATATCTGATAGGTACCATATAAACATATATGCCAAACAGGGTGTTTCATTTAATTTAGGCTCTTGGTATGAAAATCTTGTTTAATAAGTAACAAATTATATGCAAGGGTATATCAACGTTTATAATTATTATTTTTAGTTAGAAAACATTGAATATAATTGCATATTTTGGGCTTAGTTCTAGCTGCCAGGATATCAGATATATGTATAACCCCCTTCTCTATATGCATAATCAAGTTGAGAGGCTATACTTGGCACTTGGCCAAAGCCATTTCATGCATTTTAAAGCTGTTTTGGCAGCTTAGGACTCGTAACTCGTAACTTCTAACTCGGAACTTTATTTTGGCTTTGGTATTCCCTTGCCTTCTCATGGTTCGGCAGGCGTTTTATTTTATTACATATTTTTCTTTTAATGTAATTTATTTGATTTGGCTCGCTTTGTGCCTGTGTCTGGCCTCAGTCCCTGCTCCTTGTCCTGCTCCTGCTCCTCCGCCTGCTCCAGCTCCTCCTCCTCCGCCTGCTCCTCCTCCGCGTTGTCTGCTGGGAAATGGCCATTCATTTCGTTTTGTTATTTGGCACTTAGTCAGCGGTTGGCTTTCGGTTTCGGTTGGGTTTCGGTTTCGGTTTACATTTCTTTAGTGCAGAAGGTCATAAAAAATAATAAAAAAAAAGAAGCCAACGGAATGGACAACCCCTCTGTTTTTTCTTTGCGGACTCTCTGTAAAGCCTTAACTTTGGCCCCCATTCAGCGTGATTTGCAGGACAAACAATGGCATCAGAAGGACATCATCAAAGATATTATGTAAGTCATTTCCGTACATAGTTTGGAGTGTATTTTGATTTATTTAACATAGCTCACACTTATGGGTTTTATCAACAATTAATTTGTGAAAGAGTTCCTCACTTTTATAACTTTTTAATGACAGATATTTGTAGCTGTTCTCCCTCTCTCTCTCTCTTAGCCGGATTGGATTACATGGCACTTGGAGGCCATGCCGCTGCCCCATTCAAGGCCCAAATAATGCCTGTCTGCGTATGAAGGAAGTATCGTTTATTATAGTTAAATGTCGGCTGCACGTCAACGCCGCCTGACTGCGTTCCCGCCTAGTTTCCTTCGACTTGATGACTAACTGGCACACATATCCTATATATATATATATATATATACATGTAGGATAGAGGGCCATAATCCATGGGCCAGGAGCCAGACTTCTGGGAGGGCGCCTGAGCGCCTGAGCGGCGATGATAGCTTCCGTGGCCGAGTGCCGTCTCATGGTTTCCATCTGGCTAGGCACGCACACATGAGCATCCGACATATANTTTATATATATATATATATATATATATGTATATGTTGAAGAAGGCTTGAAGACTCAACCATATCCTGGCCATAAAGCACATCCTTGCTGTGAATTTTTATTGCAATTTCACCTGTCAATGTTGACTTAATATCGAGCTATTGAAAGCTAAGCTTTATGGTCTTATTTAAGTGTTGTTTTTATTGTTATTCTCTTGCTTTATTTTCAATAGAATTAAGTTGATTTTTGAAGGTTTTCAAAGGCTCTCTCTCTCTCTGTTATTGCAGCTTATCTGACGCAAGGCAGTCGTCCTTGAATCGCCTTCAATTCCTTGTGGTGTCTGGTCGGCCTTCGTTTAATTCAGATTTTCGCTGTCAGCGCACAAATTATCGTATCAATCATTTCATTTCATTTACAGCCATTAACTTGGCCTATCAAGGCTGTCCACAGGCCATTCACTGTCGTCAGTGGCTGCTCCTCCTCCAGCTCCTCCGCCTCCTGCTCCTTAAGCTCCTCCTTCGTCGTATTAAGGAGCATGTTGTCCAAGCTGTTTCCACAGGACCATGTCCCAACTTCAATTACACTCTCTGCACAGGCAGCTGTAACAACTACCAACTACCATTTCCTCTGGTCCAAAATTATTAAATATATATGTATATAGAAAGGCATAAACAAAAAAAAAAAAGAGCGGCAACAAAAGGCAAAAGGCAGCAAACGGCAAGCGTTGGCCTGCCCAAATATATAGCCGGAGTTTATTATGAATAATTAAGGTCTAGTCCGGGCCGTGGCAGTTAAACTTTTTAATTTTCCACTTCCGCACTCTGTCAATTGTTGTTTTTTTTCGCCAAAGCACCCCGGAAAAATGCCCAGAGAGAGAGAGAGAGAGAGCGAGGTGGGGGAAAGGAGATCGTGGCCCCCATCCTCATAATGAACAGCTGTAAGTGGGAATTGTAAACATAATTATTCGTATTTGTTTAATGGATGTCCCTCAAAAGATTAAAGCTAAGTGTTATTTGCTTACCTATATTATTTCTGTTTTATTATTTGTTTTATTACTAAGCATTTCCTGAATTTAAAACTAAATTGCAGTCGTTGTACTGTGTTTTTTTCTTTATTATTATTCTAAGAAGAATAATATTTTCATAGATTTATTATATAGATATAGATTTATTATATAGATATTATAATACTTGTGTGTAAATAATAATAATTAAAATTTATGCATTGTATTTGAAATGTAAAAAAGTTTTTAAGAAATTAAAGAAGGATTGTACTTACGTCTACCGAAGGTACAGGTCCGATATGATTTATCGATTTAATATCATATTAAAGATAGCTTAAGGTCTGATGTATCGAAAAATATCGAATTAAGGCTAAAATATCGATAATATGGAAAAAATAATACGAATTACATACCAAACAAGAAGGAGAAGGAATTTGGCCTAATGTATTAAAGTGAATATCGATTTATTTATGAGTTAAAATATCGATATACATATAAATAAATATAGATATATTTACATTTTCAAACATACCCAGCTTGAAGCTAATATTTTTATTTATCACTTTTTTTGTTCTGTTCAGTATTTATTTATTTAATTAAGTAAAGGTTATTTTCATTTAATGTTCAGCATATTTTGAATAATAAATACATATTTAAATCATATAAAAATCATTTTTAAATATAATTGAATCGATAAAGTCTTACATATACTTTATGGCATTCAAGATGGGTGGGTGGGTGTCAGCACATCACGCGTAGTCGCTGCATTAAGTGAAAAGCCGAGAGAAAATTCCATCAGCCGGAAGCAAACAAGAATCGGGGAAAAATATCAACAGTTGAGTGCGTCGAACAAACAAAAAACACGTACCAATAGCTCCTCAATAACATAAAAGCATTTTTCGCTCCTCACCATTTCCCCCTCCTGCTCCTCCTACTACAAACAATAATAATAATAATAATAATAATAATAATAACAACATCAACGGAATATAAATGTTTCACATCCGTTCTCGGTTCATTCGCCACCGCATTTCTCTTGTACAAATAAAATCAAAGGGGGAAAAAAGAGCAGCCTCAAGGCTTATAAATAAATAATTATCTTCCTGCAAAATACCAAGCATAGAGATTTTGTGAAAATAATTCACTGATTCGGCATACGTGGCGTATGCGTGATGTGAACTCTCTGAAAGCGATTTTTGTGCCTTTTAAATGGTATATTTTTGGATTTTTTTGTATTTATTGGTTCAGTTTTGGATAATTCAGTTTATTTAAATCTATATATTTATTATACTAAGCTTAGTTCATGAATTTTAGTGCAAAAACAACATAATACAACAACACAATACTCCAACATAATACACCAACATAATACACAATCATAATACATCAACATAATACACCAACATTATACAACAACATAATACACCAACATTATACAACAACATAATACACCAACATTATACAAAAACATAATACACCAACATTATACACCAATATAATAAACCAAGTTTTTTTTCCAACTAAAATATAAACAAGAAAGGCTAGCTTAATATTTGTTCGCTTTAAAGGTATTCAAAATAGTTAAATTGATGTTTTCCATTCATATTTAATGCTTGTGTCTATTTTATTAATGCCACTCAACCAGGGGAATCCCCCGACGCTTGCACGGGGCGGGGAACAATCAGCGTTCGATGTGAGAATTCATGTCGAAATTCATGCCTGAGCAGCCAAATGCGATTGGTCCTTGCTCCTTCTGGGCCGCCACCGCTTCCCCTTCCTTTTGTTATTGTTGCTGCTCAAGCATTAAATTGCTTTATTATGCTTGATGTTATTATGCCCGCTGTGCAATTTGTTGCTGGCCACTGGTCCCCCCTTTTCTGCGTTTCTNTTCCCCTCCCTGTTTCGCATTTCCGCCTTGTCCCCTGTGAAAAATTGAAAGAAAAAAAAATAAATAAAATGGAAGGAAAAGTAAAAGGAAAGCAGGGAGCGCACGGCGAGAACGCATCAAAAGAATGATTTTCATATTTGTTCTGGTTTCCAATTTCATATTAATTTTATTACAGGCAAAACCAGACCGACCAGACATGTGCACAAAAGCATATCAAATATTTACGAAAAAAAAATGGAGGGAAATAAAAATACACATACTGGTAATAAAAGAAAAACGGGTTGAAGGCCTGCAAACTCTTTCCACCTTTTGGTATTTAAATATTTGGTTTAGGTCAAAGGTTTGCTTACATTTCCATTAAATATTGGTGATTATTTAATAATAATATTTTGAATTTAATTTCTAGCCATTTTTTGTGGCCTTTTTTTTTTTTAACCAGCAATTAATCTTGGTTGGAATTCGATTTCCTTGGTCTGCTCCCTGTTTTTCTCCTTGGGCATTAACATAATTGGGGATTGGATTTAAAGCCCAAGCCGTGTTGCCTGCTTTCGGGCGCTTAGCCAACACGAAGGCAAGAAAACACAAACACAACAAGCTAACTCGCGGCCAAAGTTGTTGGCTAATTGAAGTTTAAGACCAACTTTGTGTGTGTGTGTGTGTCTCTGTCATCCGTAAATCATTCAATAAGCGTTTTTGGCATTAACCAAACAGATTTGACAGGCAACCTATTAGAAGGGACTTGCAGGTATTATTGGATTCATTTTCTTTTTTGGGAGGGAAAACAAAGAGATTTAGGAAAATGCAAAATTTGTGTGCTTTAAAGCGTCGGGAGAACGGTAGATATATTTTTAGATATATTACACTTACAGTGCATCGCCTTTATGCGGAACTCAAGGAATCTTAGTCAGGAATGCCACAGAAATCGTTCGTGATTTGAAATTTAATTTAAATGCTGTCTAAAAGTGAGCTAGAAAAAGGAAAGTTAAGAAATATAGTTAAAGAATTTAAGATTTCTAGTCCGGAATGTCACAGAAATCATTCTTAATTTGAAAATATTTTAAATGCTGTCCAAAAGTATGCTAGAAAATAGAAAGCTAAGAAATGTATACTAGAGATGGGCATATATTGGGAGAAAAATTCCGATATGATATATCGACAGAAATATCGGTACTAAATATTATATCACATCGAAAATATAATACATAGAAATTGAAAATAATTAAAAATATAGCTTTTAACGATAAAGTATCGATATTATGGAAGAAATATAAACAAGAGGTTTTTATTTTCCTTTTATTTAAAGTTTATGTTACATTTTTACAAGTTATCCTATATATAAAATAAAACATATAGATTTATGGCACTTATTACTTATCGATTTCACATCGATAACAACATTTTCAACAAATAGATGTGAAATCATTTTGAATGCCGCCCAAAAGTAGGCCTCAAAATAAGAAAAATATGTTTCTAAACGATTTAAAGCGATTAACATTTTGTGGCATATTGTTATTATTAGAAATTCCCTATTATTATTATTATTATTACAATTTATTAATAATATAAAATGTTGCATTTTAGCTTAGCTTTTAGAGCGACAGGATCCTGACTGTGGGCTCCTGGTATGCATTGCCTGCTGTGTCATTGCCAATGCCGTTCCTTACATACCAACACTTTCACACACACACACGCACACTAGCACTCACACCACCTTATACCCCATACAACCCCTAATATCCCCCACTCTGCCACCACCCCCCCCTCATGTCCGTTCATTCTTGAGTAAACAACATAAATTTTTGTTAAAGTCAACAGGACAACGTTTTTCTCCAGCCTCGACAACAGCGTCGCCATGTCCTTGTGCATTAGCAGGTGGCGGGTGGCGGTTGGGGTGTAAGTGGAAGTGGCAGTGGCAGTGTCAGTGGCATGGGGCTTGCAGGTGGTGGTGGTGGTGGCTCAAGAGGTGAATCCAGGGGGGGGACGGGAGGTTACTTGGTTGGATTTGCTTGCAAGCTGCAAATGTTGCGAAATGCGATGAGTAAATACTAAGCTTCAAGCCACTTGCCAGGGGAAGCGAGGTGTTTGGAAAACTCATTTTCAGCTAAGTATGTATTTATTAAATTTTTTGCTTAAATAGCTGAATGTTTTTCTATACAAAAAACATCCTAAAGAGATTTTTAAGGAGTCGCCTTAACGTCTTGTTGAAATATGGCGAATAGGTCTACTTAAAGTGTCGCAAAAGAATCTTCTAAAAGAGTAACGTAAACCTCTTCTTAAAGAGTCGCGTAAGATTATTCTCACAATCAAAAAAATATAGAGAAGTTCTTTAGAAGTGTCGCAGAAAAGTCTCCTTAAAGTGTCTCGGGAGATTCTTCTAAAAGGGTCGAGGAAGAATCTATTAAGAGAGTTACCGAAGATGCTTCTAACAATCTAAAAATCCTTTGGGAAGACTGCTTTAGAAGTGTCCTTCTAAAAATCTATAAAACATTTCAAGAGTGTCTTTCATAATAAAATAATTTGAATCTTAAAGTGTTGCAGAAGAGTCTTCTAAATGAGTCGCTGAAACCTCTTCTAAAAAGGTCGCCGAAGATGCTTCTCAAAATCAAAAAAATCGTTTGGGAAGACTGCTTTAGAAGTGACCTTCTAACAAACTATTAAGCATTTCGAAAGAGTCCTGCATAAACAAAATAATTATAATCTTAAAGTGACGCAGAAGAATCTAACTAAAATGTCGCGAAAGAATCTTCTAAAAGAGTTGCCTAAAATCCTTCAAAGAATCTAATAAACATTCTGGAAGAGTTATTTACAAGTATTGCAAAAGAATCTTCTTAAAGTGTCTCGGAAGAATCTTCTAAGAGAGTCACGTAGGATCTTTCTGGCAGTCTTAAAAAAATATTCTGTCGCTGAAGAGTCTTCTTAAAAAGTCACGGAAGAATCTCCTTAAATAGACGCTGAAACCACTTCCAAAAGAGTCACCTATGATCCTTCGAAAAAATTTAAGCAAAATCCTGGAATACTGCTTCAGAAATGTCGCAGAAGAGTCTTCTTAAAGTATAGCGGAAGAATCGTTTAAGAGAGAGTCTCAGAAGAATCTTATAATAGTGTCGCAGAAGTGGATGGGAAGATTCTTCAAGAGAAGAAGCGTCTTCTAAGAGATTTCCTGAAGAGTCTTCTTAATGTTTTGTAAAAATACCCCAAAATCTATTGCCAAAAAGTGTTCTTGGCTTTTGAAGTAAGGCTGAGCCAATAGTCCTTAACTTACCCGCTTACCATAAGCTTCAGCTTGAGATATAGCTTTTGTTGCAAATCTTACCTGATGTCGTCAGTCAGATATTGATATATATTAATATATAGAAATATAGGGAATATGGGAGTGCGACAATGCCACTAATGATCTCATTTTGGCCAACTCCTTGGGAGCTCGGCGGCATCGGCCCTGTCTCTTCCTGGGCTTTATCGCATATGTAAGTAGGTATAATGGGCAACACACACACACACACTGCCGTACACTGTGCAAAATGTGAGGGTAATAAATATCAAAGAGATGGCCGATTTAATGGGCATGCCATCGCAATCGATTGCAGTTTTCTTGCAGTGAAGAGGTGGAGAGGTGGAGAAACAGCCGGGGATTATGGTGGGTTGGGGTGGGGCGGAGTGGAGGACCTGCTCCTGCCAGGACCTGTCCTCCTCCTTGGGCTCCTCCATTTCCTCCTCATCTGCAGCTTATCGCACATTCGTCTTGTGTGTGCCGGTGCAAGGAATCACGTCGCACAGCTGCTGCTCGCTATCAACTTTCCCGCTCCGCTGTGGCTGCTCCTCCTCCGCCTGCTGCTCCTCATCCTCCCCCCCCCACTCCGGGCCTCCTTATCCTTATGCCAGACACCTCGACGCCGCTTTAAAGTCAATTGAGTTGCCACTTGGCATACATTTTGTGCTGCTTCATTGTGGCGTGGTTTTTCCATTTTCCAGCAAGTTAAGAAGTTGTCTGCCCTGCTGCCACATACTGCGATTTAATGGCATCTCAACCCTATAGGGTTTGTGTTGGCTTTTGTTTATATTATTTTTAATATAAGATATAGTAGTGAGGGTTCCCTCCTTCTGAAATAACTAGAATTTAGGTCCTTTTTCTTTTGTGAAATTCTTAGTTTAAATTTATTTTAAATTTCCTTTAAGCTTATAAAGAATTTATACTAATTTTGCAGCCTGGCCACTGATTGATTTTAAATTCCCAACTGCCCTGACCAGGATCGTCCTGCGTTCTTTATCCTCTGGCTCCAGCTCCTCCTCCTGCTCCTCCTTCTGGTCCTGCTCCGCTGGCAATCTTCATCCCGATTGCCACCTCCTTTGCGTGCTGCCAGCGGAGTCTGCTTTTGGGTGATTTAGCCAACTGCCATAAATATTTTATTACTGTACAAGGCGCACACCCCGCACACACACACACACACAGCCGGGGGTTTTGGTGTTCAGGGGTGTAAAGAAAACATAAAACTGTGATTTTGGAATGGGAAATGGCAGGAGGTGTGTGTGTGTGGGTATTGTTGGCTTTTAGCTCATGGCTCATGGTTCATGGCTCATTAGCCAAGTCAGTGGCTGGGCAGAACTTTAAGCCGGTCCGGGGGCTTAAAGTTCGCCTTCAGAGCGATGAAATTACGAGATGGATCTGCAGGAGCTGAGCTGGGGAGCTTAGTCCACCAAAAAAACTGGACAAAACTATAATTACAAAATGCATAACAAAGTACAGTGGAAGTTTATTTTATTTATGAGGGATTTTTGAGCGAGTTTTAAATGAATTTTAATATTTATTATGGAATATAAACATTTATTTATATAGTCTAGCTGGAGATATGCTTTTTTAAGAGGCTTTAACAAGTATTTAATTTATTTTAATAGTTAGTTTTAATATCTATTATATTTATACTACCTTGCTATATATTTTTTAAGAAGCTTTAACAAGTATTTAATATATTTTAATATTGATTAATATATTATATTATATAATATTATTTTGTATTATTATTATATTATTTTTTGTTATTATTATATTCATACTACCTTGCTATATATTTTTAAAGAAAGTTTAACAAGTATTTAATATATTTTAATAGTTATTTTTAATATATAATATATATATACTATCTTGTTATATATTTTTCTTAAATTTACAAATTTCCACAGTTATTTAAATTAATATAGTATATTTTTTACAATTTGTACAGCATTTTATTGAAGTTTATTCCCATTTACATTAATTATAATTTTAGTTTAAAGCAAATTTCTTAGGTACTTTGCTAGTTTAAAATATTTTTTTTTATTATTTTAAGCAAGCTTAACTTAAATAATTATGATAATTTCATATATTAAATATTTATAAACTAAAAAATTCCCTACCTTTTACGTGCCGTGTAGCCTTGGCATATATTAATTCAAAATGCATAAAGAAATGTTTGTAATTACAAAAATATATGAGGAATTTAGGCAAAAAGCAAGAAGTGCTTATTATTTATGATTTATTCACGTTGAAGAATTAAATTTCCTTGAATTTCTCCATGTTTCCAACCAGGTCAATGACCCCAGGTCAATCCAAAAGAAAAAACTCAAATAGAAAGCGGACTTCAAGACCTAACCTAACCCAAAAATAAATTCAATTTGAGCTGCGTACGGCGAGAGCAGTAAGTGCCGAGTGGCAAGTAAGCTGGCAAACTGGCAAACTGAAGGAGCCAGCTGCAGGGCACATTACTCAACGCATTACTCATACGCCCCCGTGTGCGCTGCTCTCCTCTTTTTTTTTTTTTTTTTTTGTTGCTTCCCCTGGAGAGCCCTTCACACGCAAAATCACTGACGGCACCGAAACAGGTTGTTCTTTCTGTAACTCCAGCAACCGCTACCGGCGTCGCCGCCGTCTATGAAGAGCAAAATAAATATAATAAAAACAGGTATGAAAAGCCAAACAATAAAACAATGCGAGCGAATCCGCCGAAGCCACAGAAAACCCGAATCCCTGACCTCCTGAACCAGCTCGCCTCACGGGCAAGAGTACAATGCACGCCATAAATAAGCCAAAAACTTGGCCAAAAGAGGAAAACGAATCGAAAGAGCTTAAAGGAGAATAAGCGAGTAATAAAGGGAAAATCGAAAAGGGGAAACCGATGGCTGATGTACTCTAAAGATCTGACATAGCATTAATGGATAGAACAAGATTCAAAGATATACACCAATGAAAAGCATTTATTTGTGTTTTATTGCGATTATTTACCAGAAAACTAAACAACTAAAATTATCCAAATAAAAATTCGCATGTTATATTTACAAACTACATTTCTCGAATAGAAATTCATCAACTAAAATGTACCAATAAGAACTCACCCTTTTAATTTTACATAATAATTCTCCAACCAAAAGTTTCCCAACAAGAATGCCCACATCAAATCCTCAAACCAAATTTCTCAAATTCATTAACACAATTCAGAAAAAAGTACACCATAAAAATTGACCAATAAAAATTCTGCAATTAAAATTCACCAATAAAAATTCTGCAATTAAAATACAACAGTTAAAATTCATCAACTAAAATTTAACAATTACAAGTCACCAACAAATGTTCAGCAAAAGAAAAATTCACCAATAAAAACTCACACATTAAAAACAAATTGAAGAACTGAAAGTCGCCAAATAAAATTCAACAATAATCAATGGTCTCCCACTAAAAATCCCCATATAATTATTAAACTTCATTTCTCGAATGGAAATTCTTCAACTAAAACTCTTCAATTAAAATTCACAAATAAAAATGCACTAGTAAAATTTATTCAACTGAAACTCTTCAATCAAAATATACCAATAAAACTGCACTTATAAAAGTTATTCAAATTCACCAATAAAAATGCACTTATTAAAGTTCACCAATTATAATTCAATACTTTAAAGTCGCCAAATAAAGTTCAACAACTAAAATAAAAAGCAATAAAAGCTCTGAAAATAAAATGCACATATTAAAATTCACCAATTAAAGTTCACCAACAAATATCACCAATTAATATTCACCAATGAAAATATTTAAACTAGAATTCATCAATTAAAATTTACCAATTCACTTTCCCTATGATTGTTCACCAACAAAACATATCAGATTAATAATGATTTCTCCTATACAATAATAATTAATAAGCTCCCTACTTTAATGCACTATTAAATGCAATTCTTACAGTGTGGTGAGAACACGTACATTTGTATTTTACTCACCTATTCATTAGGATAATAATAGTATAATTTAGTCAAGTTATTTCTCGCTCCTGATTTATACGACCAACTATTTCCCGAAAGCCCCCGTAAGACCGTAAGGCTTTGATGACCACCTGTAAGGCCATAACTTCTGGCAAACTGATTTGAGGGCGGGACCGTGCGGATTTGTACAAATAAATCGCATCACAAACTTCTTAAGTACATTTCGAGATAGTTTAGCTGCCAAATAGTCGGGCGCCTGGCCCCTGCTTAACCCCTGACCCCCGCCCCGAAATGCCCGAGGCACACGTCTCGCCCCGCTTAACCCCCTGAGGCCGCCGCCGCCGCCGCCGCCGTTGTCACAACAACAGGCCGGGGCGAAAATCGAATAAGAGCCACGCCGTGAATCTGATTACATGGAAAGTGCCACGAACGAACGAAAAATTCGATCACGTAAATTGAGTTTACACTGTTTTTTTTTTTTTTTTGCCAGGGTCCTGGGAAACTGTCGAAAATCCAGTTTGGGGAAAATCGTGCAATGGGAAGTATTTTGCGGCGGCACGTCTACAAATGTATTTGCTCAGCTCTCGTGTATATACATACATATATTTATTTGCCTTTGAACTCGTTGCTGTTGTTGTTGCTATTGCCGAATGGCCCCCAAAAGCTAAAGTCAAATCGAGCAGAGGCTCAAAAAGGGATAAAAAGACGACGAATCAGAGAGAAAGCGTTCAGGTTCAAGTTTATCCACTGTAAGTGTATTTTTTTAAATAAATTATTTAGCGGATTAAGCAAGGAATTTACAGCAATCCTTGATTCCAACTTGGTGTATTTCCTTGGGATTTTGTTTTAATTTAGAAGTATTTTCGCTAAAATATGGAAACGGCCACACTAAGCCAAGCGACGCCATTCGAGTGAGATGGAAGATTGGGAAAATATTAATATAAAATTAGCTTACTAATTTATTACTTTATCTATTATAATATCCCGATAAAGTAAGATCTCACTTTCTAAGTTCAAAAACATTATATTTATTTATTTAATTATTTCTATTATTTTTTATTCATAAGAAGTTAATGAGAAGTAGTTTATGGAGCAATGTACTTATGTAACAACACTTGTTTTATTATTAAATATTATTATAAATAGTCTATCTATATTTTTAGTCTCTCTATATAATTATTTTCTCCTGCCAGCCAAGAAGCACAAAAGTAAACCACTTTCCAGCTTATTAAATTTTTGTAAAGCTAAATAAAGTATATTATAATATATATGTAGGCCTTAAAGGCGCCTCATATCCTAGCCTAGGAGAGGTAAGTGGCTGAGAAAGGAAAAGTCCTCGCCATCTAATTAACCTCCGTAAGCTGCTCTTATGATTTATATTTAGTACCTTTCCGGTGTTGGTTTTTTTTTTTTTGTTTCATTTCCCTTCTCTGCTTAATGTGTGAAGGCGCTCACACACACACACCAAACAAATCATGGCAATTAATTTAAATTTAATTTCACTCCACTCCCTCTCCCTCTCTCTTTTTATTTTTATTTTCCCTTTCGCTGGTAACCCATTTCATTTCTGTTTTTCCCTGCTTCCGCTTCCTCGTCCAGGATTTATTTAAAGGGATTTGTCCTCTTGCGCGACATCGCGAGCCGTAATTTCATTTGTCCCGCCGCCGCGGCCGTTGCTACGTGCGCATATGCCCTTCACCCCGCGCCCTGGAAAATTGCCACTCCCCCCCCGCCAGGCATTGTTCTGAGGAAAAAAAAAAACAGCATTAACACTGGCCAGGACTCCCGATCCTGATCCCATTCCCATTTCCCATTCGAACAGTGTCAGGACATCGTGTGCGTGACTCATTTACTTACGCAAGCCGCCAGATAATTGAGTTCAGGCAAATAGGAGTGAGAGAGGGAGCTCTTGGTAAAAATATATACCAGTTAAGCCTAAATCTTTTAAATATATTTAAATAAATATTATTAATTAAGCATTTTAATTGGTTAATTAAAAAACAGTGACCTTATCCTGTGGCTTGAATAATTTTCAACTTTAAAATATATTTTTGTGATCCTTGATAATTGAGTTCAGGCAAATAGGAGTGAGTGAGGGAGCTCTTGGTAAAAATATTTACAAAAAATATATACCAGTTAAGCCAGAATCTTTTAAATATATTTAAATAAATATTATTAATTAAGCATTTTATTAGGTTCATTAAAAAACAGTAACCTTATCCTGTTGCTTGAATAATTTTTAACTTTAAAATATATTTTTCTGATCCTTGATAATTGAGTTCAGGCAAATAGGAGTGAGAGAGGGAGCTCTTGGTAAAATATATACAAAAAATATATTCCTGTTAAGCCTAAATCTTTTAAATATATTTACATAAATAAATATTATTAATTAAGAACTTTAGTTGGTTAATTAAAAAGCAGTAACCTTATCCTGTGGCTTCAATAATTTTCAACTTTAAAATATATTTTTCTGATCCTTGATTGTAAAGGAATGAGTGGATGTGTGTGTGTGTGGCCTTTGACACACAGCAAAGCCTGAGAGTACAGAGTACATTTTCGGTGAATTTTCATCGATGCTGGCTGATGGCAACCGCGGAAAAGTCGCTTTAATTAACAGTTAACGGCGGCGCCGCAACTTTAATCGATCTGAGTTGAGCGTATTTTCCGGGCAGGAAATTGCAACGAAAAAGAAAATAGAGACCCCCCCAAACTTGGCAGCAGCAATTCAGGCCAACCCATTTTATGGAAAATATAAATGGCAAAAGAAACAGGCAACAATCTGCATTAAATATACATAGGTATATAGTCAGAGAAAGAGAGAGAGAGAGAGTTTTTGTGTGTGTGTTTTTTGGCGACAAGAATCTCCCCAGCGAAAATTTCCACTTAAAATGCAATTACAAACATTTGCCCGTGCGCTTTTCCACAAAGTGCCTTTTGGCGTCCTTGGAAGCAAGGCGTCCAGGAGCAGGAGCCATTAAACCCTTCCTTCCATGCTGCCACATGAATCCTTCCATCAAATGGGCCAAGACATAAAAATGAATATTTATCGCCGGATTAGCCAGTTATCCCCCAAACGAAATCTACTCATTCAGGACCCTGCCTGCCCCCCTTTTCTATATTTCTCTATTCTTCTCCTTTTCTCTAGTTTTCTCTAGTTTTTCCCTGCCCTGCACATATTACTTTTAATCTCTCGGATAAAGTTTAGTGCACGGCCCTAAAATGATTTTATTTGCATTTTTAGTCTGTGGCTTTTGTTTATGAATTTAAAAGGCAGAGTCAAGAGGTTGTTGGCCTACACACCCACACACCCAACACTATTATTATTCTTAATCTTTCGAATAAACTTGATTGCATGTCCCCGGAGCATTTGTGTTTATTTTTTTTGTTTTTGCATTTATGACTGACCACTTAAGTTGCGGATTTCTGGGGGACATAAGTGGGTTTTGGGGTGAAGAATTTTGTATAAAATTTGCCACAATGTCCCCTTTATTTCTTAAATTGTAAGCTGTGTTCATGCTGAGGTATTCGAGTTATTAGGAAAGCTCAAAACAAAGTTAAAAACCACATGAAACTCACCTTCACTGCACTGCAAGCTTCTGGTTAAAATTAAAATATAAAATAGTTATATATTTATACCTATAATAAATAAATAAAAAATATATTTAATTGCTTGCTGTAGACAGAATTTAAATAAATTATAATTACTAAACATTACAGCTTTCTCTTTTGGGAAATACATAAATCTGTAAGTTCTTATGTGAGTATCCTTCGATACGAAGCCATCATAATTGAACATAATCCTTTACCTGTGGATTGTGGCAGACCACCATAAAAAAAAAGAAAAAAAAGAGGGAGCCAAAGAGAGGAGGGTGAGGGAGAATAAAGGACATGCCAGGGACCTGGAGGCAAATAATACACATGCAACGCAAATAAAGTGACAGGAAAATGAAGCAAATAACTGAAACGACAACGACAACGAGAACAGCGGCAACGATGGCAATAATAACGAGAATATAAAATGCATAAAAATGTATATAAAAGATTGTTTTGGGAAATTGTAAAAATGCAAATTAAAATGCGCCCAAAAGCCAAAGGAAAAAAAGAGGACCAGGCCAGGACCAGGGACCAGGCAGACATAACCTATCAACCAGAGCGGCAGCAGCAACAGCAATTTAGTCCCGAAATACAAGGACCTCGGGGCCTGTGGGATGTAGGAAAAAGGATGTCAAATAGAACAAGAGATTGTACATATATATTTAATTTAAATATTAATTAATTAAAGTGACTCCTCTAGCTAACTAAATCTTACTAAAATTATCCCCTAGCATATTCCTTTTAACCATTCAGAAAGACTTAAATTATTTTGCAAGTCTCTAAAATTAAATCTACAAAATGTAAAGGGCATTCAGAAGTTGCCAGCCCTGCACTGCTTTCAATTTATTCTTTTTAGACAAACATTTTTTATGGTCGCCACGTAAAGAAAAAAAGAAAACAAAAATATGCATAGCACAGCGACTTCTGTGGCATTGCAGTAAATCAAAAAGTAGGCGGAGCTAATAAAAAGAAAGGAAGCCAACAAAAAAAAAAGCAAGTGAGAAAGTGCGACCGAGTGGAGAGACTCATTACCATACCTGCCTTAAAAAAAAATATATATATATATGTACATATATACATATAAATGTACATATATGTATGTGCATATATCCCTCCATATTCACACGTGAATTTTAATGGGGCAAGCGAAGGCTTTCAGGGAGAATTATAAATAGAACAAGAGATAGGCTGACTCTGCGTATAAAAAGGTATATAAATAAATAAATAAATAGATTACTAGAGAGATGAACATAAATAAATAGATAAATAGAAAAAGGGATACATAAATTACTAAATAGATGGATTAATAAATAAATAGATAAATATAAAAAAGCATACATATATTACAAAATAGATGCATAATTAAATAAATACATAAATAGAAAAAGGAATAAATAAATTACTTAATAGATGGATAAATACACATATGGTATGTAAAAACTATCTCCCACAGGTATCACTATATCCCTTTCCTTTGACATAAATAAATGGGTAAATTTAAAAAGTGGATGCATACAAAAAATATACAAATAAATAAATTTATAGCTGGATAGATAAATAAATTAATATATATGAAAATAAATACATAAATAAATAAATAGATAGATAAATAAAGAAATAAACTACAAGATAGGCAAAAAAAATAAATAAACATATAAATAAATAACTAAGACCAAGGGATGGGCGAAAATATCGATATTGAAATAATATTTTATGCGAAAGCCGATAAATAAATGGATATTTAAACGTTTCGATACATGCGCATCAAATCGATATATTATTTGATATATTAAACTGTCTCAAAGAAAAGCCTAAGCTTAGTTTAAACTATTAGTGCTGGAAAAAGGTTAAAAATGAGTTTTAAAAATGGTATATACATATATATAGTCGTTAAAATAAGATAATTACATTAAAAAACTATGTCGGGTTTCTGTTCAATATTATCGATAATATCGATATTTTAAACTAAAATGCGATAGCCTTTGACATTTCTTATTTCGATGTATCAAACTGCGATACTTTCGATATTATATTGATTGCGACATTTGTATCGATAGTCTCCATATACATATATTTGTAGTACATATTATGTTGTACATGCATATATCCCTACTTAACATATAAGCTACCTTCACAGTGATCAATAAATATTCTTTTCCTATTATCTTTATCCATAATCAAATAAATAAATAAATATATACATACATAAATAAATAAAAATATATACAAAAAGATAGGTATATGAATACAAAAATATATATAAAAAAAAATAATATTAAATGATTATTACCTAAATAAATACATAAATGTAAATAAAATAGATACCGAAAAATATAGCTAAGATAAATAACAAACGAAACCTATAAACAATCGCCCCACTGATCATTATTCCTTCTCTGCTCTCCTTTGACCAAATAAATAAATTATAGAAAACCCATCCGGCATATTGACGCATTTTCACCTGAGAGAAAGAAAGACTCCACCTTGGCCCCTCTTGGCACCTGTATAAATTGCGGTGGTAAGCCCTTGTCGTACGTCTGAATGGCATCGCCAGCTGTCATCCGATCGATCCCAATAGATATAAACAAACACACAGAGAACAGGACAAATGCGAGCAGGTTGTCTTTATTTGCATTTCGCATTTTATATATCTATACATATATATATATATTTCATATAGAAGAAAAGGCAGCTTAAAGCATGCTTTGAAGGATTTTGAGCAGGGGCAAATATTTATGCATGTGTGCGAGTGTCGTCCACTTGTGGAATTATTGCGGAAATATCCGAAGCAAGGCCGAAAGGATTTGCATTTTTTCCCGTCCCCGCCCCTTTCCTTTTCCTTTTGCTTTTGCTTTTCTGTTGCCTTTGCTCTGATTTTGCTTTGCTTATCAGCAGCTGCCACGCCCACATGCCTCTTTGTGCGCAATTCTTGTTGGATTTTTAACCAAAAGTACAAAAGGTGTGCTGGTTCCTCCTTCACCTCTTTCACCACCTGCTCATCCGTTGGGTAAATCGACAAAAGGCGGGCAAGAAAAAAGGATATACTCTTCAGTATTTAAGACCAACAAATATCCTTCTTTTTACTAAATTAAAATTAAAAGAAAGTTTTTCAACTAAACGAAAAGCAAGGTAATGGATAATGAAGCAGAAATTCAAGCTAAAGCTTCCAGTTTTTTGAATAATTAACGAAACGTATCCAACGACAGGTAACTTCAACTTATTTCCTCTTCGAATATCCTTTGCTGTTGAAAATCGATTAGAAAGCAAATTAAAATGGCCTTATGAGTGCGGCATATGCTGCTTTGTGCTCTGTGCTTTGTGCTTTGTGCTTTTTAGCTTGACAAGTGCCTGGCTGGGTGGCTGCTGCTTTGTCGCAATTTGCTAAGCGGCCACGGCTCAATTGAATCGTCATCAACAACGGCGGCGACGTGGCTTTCAGGGAAAACAAGTGGAAATGGGATCACAATGCGATCAGCTGTGAAATCCTCTCAAAATGTTGTTGTTTTTTTTTATTCTTCCTTTTTTTTGGCATTAAATCAAAAAAAGCAGCCCCTCCCTTGGGCAGGCAAGGCAGGGCCCCCGAGGAATAATGTAAGAGCGAGGGACATAAATTTCAATTTCTTGGCCATATTTCATAATTTTTTGTTGTATATTTTTTTCTTTGTGCGCGGCACAACATCAGGTGTGGCTTCTTCGTGTTCATTGCGTGTGTGTGTGTGTGTGGTGTGTGCACTCACTGATAACATTCAATTTTCATTTAATTGAGTTCACCACCGCCCAGTGAGTTTTTGGGTTTGAGTTCGCCTGTCATTGCCTCATTGGCGTGTCTACAGCGGGCAAAACGAGAGAATAAAAAAAGAAATAAGACTCTTGAATAGGTTTCTCCCCTCCATGGGAATCCCCCTACCCCTGGCTGTTTGATTATTTATAGCTCAAAGTTGAATAACGTCTGGGAAATGAATTTTCCACAATCTCATTAGTCCCATATCAAATTATTTTATATATATTTGTATATATATATATATTTGTATTTGTAAAGTTCAGAAGAAATCTGTGTATATATGCATCACAAATCTGTTTCGTTTTCCATTTAATTTAATTAAAATTTATTATTGAAATTTATTATATAATATTAATTTAATTTAATTTATTTCATATTTTAAAGGAGAAAAGTAGTCTAACGTTTGGGCACTTTAACTTACTAACCTAATGCTGATAATTAACATTAACATTCCTTAACCTAATTGTTCAGTTAAAGGTAAGAACCAGCATTAACCTGAAGGTACTTTTCTGATGGTACTAATCTTAAGGTAACTTTAAGGTACAAAACAAAAATAAAGGTATTAAACTAGAGCTACTAACCTGAAGATACTTACCAAAGAAAATTAAGAAGGGTGTCCTAACCAGAAGGTACTTCTTACCTAAGGGAAACAAGATGGTAACTAACATAATGAGACTAACCTGAAGGTACTTGCCTAACTAAACTAAAACTTAAGGTACTAACCTAAAGTTGCTAACCTGATGGCTGAAGGTACCAACCTGGAGGTAATAAATCCAGCATATTAATCTGTTCACCTACTTTTTAACTGTCGATACTATCTAACCTTAGGATACTAACCTAAAGAAAATAAACTGAAGGTCCTAACCTGAAGATACTACTTGAATAAGAGAAACAAAATAGAATGTACTAATCTAGAGATACCAACCTGAAGACACTTTGCTAAGGAAAACTATAGGCTGAAGGAACTAACCTGAAGTTAACTAGCTTAACTAAGCATATTAACCAGAGAGTGCTCTGAGGCACTTACCAGAAGATAAAGAAGAAACTAAACTGAAGGTACTTAAGAGCATTAAGAGCATAACCTAAAGATACAAACCAAAGGTACAAACCTTAAGATAGAATCTTAAACGTGAGAATACCTATATGCAGGCACTAACCCGAAGATACAAAAGAACCTAACCTGAAGATCCTACAAAGAGTAACCTGAAGATTCCAACCCATATACACCGCTAAGCAATTAGTCCCCAAATCATTTTTAAAGTCACACTCCCAGCTCAAAGAAGCCTCTGGCCTGCATATCTTTTGTAACCAACCCCTAGGTACATAACGAAAGGTACATATGTGCATTAACCAGTAGTTAGTAGCTCATCCGTTGACCCACCTGCATTAAACACCCAGCCCAAGGTGTGAAAATCCCAAAAGAGAAGGTTGCTTGGCCTGCGCCAGCTAGTTTCAAGGGACAAAGTTGAGATTACCAGCTTCCCCCAGGACCTTTGACCTTTGGCGAGGTCCTCATTTGCATGTGTTCTCTGCATATGTATGGGACGACACATGACAAACGACCTGGGGAAACTGAGAGACAGATGACAGGGGGGAAGGGTCACAGACAAAGCGGAGCCGGCGGAGAAGGGCGAAATGCGAAATGCGAAAAGCGAAGGTAGTTATGTCTTTGCACGGCTCACAAAACATAAACAAAAGCGCAGCGCATATTCATCATCTTTATATACATAGGTAAGGCAATATATCAAGTGTATAGAGGACCAAGGACGCTCTAGGTAAATTTCCGCAGGCGCTGTAAAATAATTAACAAACTTTTGCCCAGCACAAAAACGAAAAGCAAAAAAACAAAAAACGAAAAACCAAAAAAACGAAAAACGTAAAACAAAAGCGAAAAGAATAACCAAAACATTTTGCGAGAGAACGAGACGATGATACGACGACAGGAGCAACAAAAAAAGTTTTCCCTCAGTGCCGTCACTTTGGCAGTTTTCACGTCAGATCCTGCGTCCTGCGTGAGTAATCTGTGTTCGTTGTGTTGGCAGGCGGAGGAGAGGCAGGTAGGTGCCTTTTGTTTTCCAGCTTTGGGGATACGCTGTATCTGTGAGAATGTACATATATACATCACATAAAATATAAATAAAATGCTGCTAAAGACTCCCTTCCATGCATATCCTGGCTGCTTATAATTATCAAAATTACTAAGGCTGGGCCTTTTAATTAAATTCAACTGCAACACTAACTTAATTTTCTCCCCCACCACTCGCTTTGTCCTCTCCCATTTTCTCGTTTTCCATTTGGGGCCATCTAGCTGCTTTTCTGGTTTTCCTTCTCCTGTTTTGAAGTGAAACTTCTTTAGCCTCGTTATGGATTTTCGGGAACGGAGTAAAACCAATTCATGACCGTCACGTCACGAAATAGTTCAAGCCCTGTCCCTCTCGC
>JAEIIU010056051.1:6673-17339 GCA_018874675.1 Drosophila baimaii
AAAATATGAATTTAGACCGATCTTTCCTATGGCAGCTATATGATATATTGGTCCGATTTCAATGAAATGTATGTAGCTATGATGTAGCTATAGTTATATTATAAAAGCACAAATAAAGTTTCATTCAAATATCTTGAAAAATACCGAAATTATGAATATTTTTCCATATCGTTCCGACATATATACTGCTTGCAAAAGATATAAGACTACCCTGAAAGTTTCTGCCCGATAGCTCAAAAACTGAGAGACACGTTTGCATATAAACCGGCAGACAGACAGACGGACATGGATAGATCGACTCGGCTGCTGATGCTGATCAAGAATATATATACATTATGGGGTCGGAGATGACTCCTTCACTGCTTTGCAAACATCATGGCAAATTTATAATACCCTCTGCAAGGGTATAAAAAGATGTTTTCCTAATTAATTTTATTAGTTTAATTCGAAGGTAAACTAACATGAGATAAATAAATTAACAAAGTTGAATTAAATCATAAGAATATCCCTTTCGAATTCTGCATTTTAATGTATTTAATTATACATATATTGTAACTTAAAAAGCTACAGCAAAGGTCGGCTTCCCCCAGATCGCTTCCTTTTTCATATTTTCTTTTATTTATATTTTTTGTTGAATTACTTTGTTGTGCATTTGCTTTGCGTTTTATCTAAATTTGTTCGTCGTACGCATTGCAGGTTGACCGGCGAGTTCAAGTTTTAACGGATATTGTTTAGTTGTTGCTGGCCGTTCTCAATTTTTGGCAGGAGCCTCGCCTTAGCCTCGTTATATAAGCAGCAGCAGGAGCCAGGGAGTAGTGGGCATCCGGCAGCATTATGGGGTTTCACTCCGGGCTCTTTTGTACTGCCAATGAAGTCATTTTGTGCGCCATTTTGTCAACTTGCAGATTGATTAATGGTCCAGTTGGTCCAGTGGCACTTTGCTTGCCAGCTTACAGATGAAAACGCTTAATTAGCTTTTGGGCCAAGCGTATGGCTTATCGTGATGTGATTTTGAAAGAATTCTATACTAGGAATGAGGTTGGGAAAATTAAGGATATTATTTTTTTCCTAAAACTTATATATGTCCCTTTCGTATACATTTTTTTATTCATTATTTAAATTTTCCATTAACCTTCTTCGCATTCTGTAATTTAATTAAACTTATGCTCATTATTGAAAGGAAACCCTGCCACATTGTAAGCTCCTCGTGGCTTATTCCTTATGCAGTGAACTTCCTTCTGCCGCTGCTTGGCATGCATCATCGCTCCCATTACATATTAATAATATTCAAAATGGAAGCGCACACAACTGTTCTACCATATACCATATATGTATATGTATCTATATCTCCTTGTCTCGCCCCTTTTGCTGTCCTAATTGCACTGTAACCCATTAACACGCGACAACAGCAACTACTGAACCAATAACAGCGGCAACGAGTACAGCAACATGTAACCAGTTCGGCATTATCCCTATTGTATGTTTGTGTGTGTTTTTTTTTTATTTTCTGGGAGCAATAGAAAGGGGCCCCCAAGCTGTTTGTGCACAAATTTTCACCTTCACCTCATCTGCGGCGAAAACAAATGCAACAACCTCATAGGAAAAGCAACGAGAAAGAGCAACAGAGAGAAAGAGAGAGGGAGAGAGAGAATAATGAAATAAAAGGTTACGAGAGGTACATCCATATGTAGGAGCAACTATGTATGTAAATATCTCTCTTTGAACATTTCCAAATAAATTAATAGTAATAAAGACTACTTTCAATTTAATTAAAGCCACATTTGCTTCTGAAATACTTCATAGATGTTAAACTAATTCTTAATTATTTAAATGATGTTAGCACTTTTGGAGTAAGGGGTTTATATTTAAATTGAAATAAGAAACTATTTTTATTGTATCCAAAAGTATGCTACCAAAATCTGATATCTTTAAATTTACGATATTTAATGGCATTTTTTAGGAATCTTTTGCATAGAAAAATCAAGGGAACTTGTAATCCCTACGAGCGAATTCCTAAATATGTTTCACTGCATACTGTTAGGCTCCTTTTTTAAAGTGGTTTTGCATTACTTCCGATTCTTGAAGCTTCCGATACATAGTGATTCTCCATAAAATTTTTCATGCAAAGACCTTTTTTGGCGAAGACCTTACACCATTGCTATCCACTCCTGAAATAAGCTAGTCTTCCAGTTCCCATTCCATTCCATTCCATTCCATTCCTGTGACTGTAACTGGTTTGCTGACTGCGACTGTGATTGCATTAGAGCGTGCGCCGTCAGTCGCATCTCGTTAAAATGAAAACAAAAGGCGGCACAAAAAGAAGAAGACGAAGCAAGCAGCGACAACAACAACAAAAACGAGGATGATGATGATACAACCTTACAAAATTCTCAGTCGCGATCCCCAACCTCCCGTGCCCCACCGCCACGTCCACCTCCCAACCGCAATGGCTTTGAATGTTTAGCGCTGAACTTGTCTTGCACACAAACACCAATGCACCCGCGAGAGCCATTCGAAATAGAGAGAGCAGCGTGCTAGGCAGCAGAGACTGTCTGAGAGACAGAGAGTGGGACACTGGGAGAGTGGGAGAGTGCGCGCGACAAACACATTGATAGCTTTATTTTTGCTTTGCCCGTAGCGTGTGTGGTATGCAGCCTTGAATTAGTTCGCTGCACCCGTCCGTACATACAAACAAACACAGGCCGCATATAAATACGCACACAAACACACACACTCGCCCCGTCACTGGGGGGAGCAGCGGCAGTGCCATATAAGCAAAGCGTGCGCGCATTCGTCAAAGTGTGCGAAAGCTCTGCCGCTGTCGCTGCCGATGTCGCTGTTGCTGCTTCTGCTCTGCTCCCCTTTTGCAATCATCGGCGGTCCCCCCGTCGCTGCCCACTGCCCATCCCCATGCAGCACCCCATGCGAAATGTGGAAGAGAAAAAAATCAGATACGGCGCTACATTATACATATATACGCGAACATAGGAACACACGAACATCGGGCCTCCGAGTTCTCTCGTCGCGTCGCGCAGCATCGCTTCATGTTTGCATATCCCTTTTTCCGTTTTGTCTCCGCCAAACAGAATGTTTGCTGATCAATCGGGGAAAGCCTTACTTTACCTTACCTGTCTAGAAAACGGTATCCTAACTTCGATGTCGTGTGAAAATTGGTATAGCCACTTTATAAGATAAACTGATGCTTAATCTATTAGAAAATATGGAGTTATACCAGCACAGATTACGAATTAGATGATTTAAAGGAATACTTTTACAACAACCAGATCCTAACATTTGTATTAGATAAGAATTGGTATAGAGGCTTTGAAAAGTAATATAAAACATAATAACGAATTAAGGAATTTATTTTAAATATATTTTCCGAAAACGGGATTCTAACTAATGGAACTCGTATGAATACTCGATAGAAAATAAATCAAATATAAATATATCTGTAAATATATTTAAAAGAAATACATATCTTATGATATCAATATAAAATCCCCAAAGAAATTGTACAAAAAACAACTAATTACCAGATAAACTTAAAATGATTGTAAATCATTATTTACAAGAAATTGGAATAAGGCAAGGAATAATCCCAAGGATGTTATTAATTAAGAAGCTAACCTATGTTTTCTCTGTGGCACATCAAAATTAAGAGAACCTTAAATAATTTAAAATAGATATTTTTTGCTACACTTTGAAATTCCAATCCCACCCCATTTTTCTTCGCTTAATTGATCGACGTGTTGCCCCTAATTATTTCCTCCTGTTAGTCCCACTTATTCATATATATACATATGTATATTTGTATATATACATATTTCCATTACTCGCATCCCCCTTTGGACTCTACAGATCTAATTCGTCATCTGCTGTGTCTAGCCTTCTGATCGCGTCGACACGCATCTGAATCGAAGCACTATATATACATACGCCACATATATCTGTGTACATACTATTTGCAACGGATATGCCTGATTTCTGTCCATCTCGCTCTACTCTCTTTAGGAATTAGCGAGTGCGGCGGGAAATGGCGAAAAATGGGGGAAAATAAGCGGAAAACTGTCTCGCATCGTATGTGTGTCATAAATGCAACACAAAAAACTAATTGTAAATGTGTGCTGCTGGTGAATTGAGCACTATATATATATTTTTTTTTTTGCACGAAATGGGGCTTAAATCCCAAAGGTGGGGAAGTTTTTCTATAGAGCATTAAGAAAATATGGAAATGAAAAGGGAAAGATCACCTTGGTGCTAATATATTATATGCTTTCCTAAAAAAGGCAATAGGACGGGGCTTACTTAATGATATTTTAGGATAAATCGTAATCTGTCTAGGATAAAAAAAAAAACTGGAAGAGGCGTGTTGGCCCATTGGGTGCTCGTTATGTGACAAAAATGTCTACGCGTAAATAGATTCGAAAGCAGCGGACAGTGTTGCAGTTCGGTATTCAGATCGACACCCAGACATATCGACACATAGACATAATGCACAAGACTCGGTGTGCGGCACTCGGCACATGGGGCTTGTCCTTCAAAGCGAATAAACAGAAACGTGAAAAACGAAAGCGAAATATGCATATATGCGTAAGAACAACTACTAAAGGCAGCAGAAACTGCAATGCCAACGGCCACTGCAATTGCAGAAAATATTAGGCGGATGTGTGACTACAGCGTGTGCATCTATAATCCGGCCATAAATATATATATAAACGCCTCTGTATATGTATTAATATTTATGGCTTGCAGGAACTGAGAATGAGACTAGACTAAGTTTCAAGCGAAATAATTGCGGATATTGCATTACGGATTCTCCGCCTGGGTTACACTAAGGTTGAGAAGTTAGTCATTCTATAATAAAAATATAAATGACAATATTTGTAAATAAGATGATTGATCTAAAGTCTAAAATAATTATTCATGATCGTCACTTGCTTGAATTTAGAATAAGTATAAAATCATGTGTTTAGGAAATGTGTAAAACATTTTTAATTATTTCTGAATATATAATAATTAATTGTTGTTGAAAGTATTAAAAAGCGGGAATAGAAAAGGAAGAAGATAAATATTACATAAATTTCCAACATTTCACATGCATTGCTTAGTTACAGAAATATTTTATAATAACATTTTGTAATATCATTAAACATAATCCATAGAAATAGAAAAAAAGAAAACAAAAACAAAATGACATCGTTGGCTCTTGAGCCGGAACCCCTGAGCGTATAAGATCTGAACTTTGAGTTCTATAAAGCAATATTATCTTCCGTTTTTTTATATTACAATTTTACTTAATATTACTTATGAATAATATTATTAATATATGCATATATAATAATTTCGCCCTTAATTCGGTTCCGTGTACCTATCTATCTACCCTGCGATTTAATGGGGAATATCGTATCCCAAGTGTTACCTGTTGTGGCCGCTGGAGACGTCAGTAGCATTGGTCGCTCCCCAGCGATACATACATATATATATAAATGTATATATATTTATATATGTATTCAGCTGTGTGCATATTTTAGAATGTAATTGTGCATCTGGCCTAGACCTAGAAAAGGAAAATTTTGTTGCTATTATTATTGCTCGTACTCGTGAATTCGCATTCGTTTGCAGTTCGCAACTCGCAATTCGTTCGCCGATGTTGCTGTTGTAGCAGCTAGTATGATTCCCTCTCCATCTCGCTCGCACTGTGTGCCATTTTGTGTAGCACTCATTATTTGTTCTCCTTCCTCGCAAATTAAAAATATGCCTAAGCAAATAAAATGCTTTCAATGTGTTTATACATCCATATATACATATATATATGTACATGTATAGATAGTTGGGTTTCACTGGTATTGGCGACTCTTGGCATGCATTTTGTGTATGTGGGTAATTGTGCGTTAGTTTCGCACTGTACAGGGTGCATTGTGGCGGGGATCGAGGAAAACCAAGTCGCATACCAAGATTCAGATCACTTTTGTGTGATTTTGGGCTTAAGATATTCTCAAATCAGCAGAGAATGTAATATTTTAATAGCATACCAAATTTCAGATCAATTATTTAGTTTTCAAGAATAAACATTTTTCTTATGGAAGACCGTATTTAAATAAAGTCCTTGTTTTCTTGTAATAATAATATCACGATCAACACAATCAAATATAAATTATATGTGGTTTCGTGGATATATTAATACAAAATCATTTAAATAGATCACAAGAAAGTGGTATTTATTTATTTTACTTTTATTATGTTGTTAACAACAAAATTTTATCTTGGGCACCCCTTATTCTAACCAATCGCCATACTAGCAGAGACATAGGCTTTCAAATACACGCAAAGAAACAACAACAAACACGGCAGAAACAATTGCAATTGGCTTTAACTGCAACTGCAACGCAATGGGAATTTAAAATAAAACAAAAGCAAACCAGAACCAGCAAGAACAAACAATTTAAATTGAAAACAAGTAAGAAAAGCTAACTTAAGGCGGAGCCGAAGTTGATATACCCTTGCAGATAATTTATTACATTTATTATTAAACATTTAATAGTAAGATCATACATTACACGAAACACCCTGTTTCGTATATATGTTTATATGGTAGCCATCAGATTTAGTTGGCCGATTTTCATGAAAATTTTAAGGAAGTACTCTTATTGTTTAAGAAGAGCATGTATAATGTAAAATGTATGTAAACTGTAAAGTACATATGTAAAATATGAATTTAGACCGATCTTTCCTATGGCAGCTATGTGATATATTGGTCCGATTTCAAAGCCAATTTGGTGTGGATTCCGGCCGTTCCGACATACATATATGTATACTGCTTGAAAAAGAGACTGTAAGACTATCCTGAAAGTTTCAGCCCGATAGCTCAAAAACTGAGAGACTAGTTTGCTTACAAAACGACAGACAGACAGACGGACAGACAGACAGAGGCACATGGCTAGATCGACTCGGCTGGTAATACTGATCAAGAATATATATACTTTATGGGGTCGGAGACTACTTCACTGCGTTACAAACATCATGGCAAAATTATAATACACTCTGCAAGTGTATAAAAATGTTTTTTTTTTTTTTGCGGCCGCCGCCCATCGAATCTCTGGGGGATCGGAGCCCGATTTTTAGCCCGTTGCAACATTGTGCGGTGGTAGTGTTCCATACCCGCAACATTCTATCAAATAAAATGCGAATTAACAACCAAATCGAGTGCAGAGAGAGAAAAACTTGGCACTTTGTTGATGAATTAATATAATGTGGAAGGGAAGAATTAATATAATGTGGAAAAGAAGAAGTAAATAACATTTTTCTTCGCTTAAAATACTATAAATTTTACTTTACTTTGTTTTACTTTTGCCGTAGCTAAAATAATTTCTAAAAAGATTATTCTTAACTTATTTTTTTTTCATATTAAGATATATTCCAAAACTAAGTTTATTTATAAATTTCAAAAACAAAGAATTCTTGTTTTCAAACCTTTTAAATATATACTAAAAAGTGGGCTTTGATAAGCTGTACTTTCCTTTTAAAAAGTTTTGCATACTTATGAGTGCAACCGTAGGAAATAGTTATGGAAATAGCTGGGGATTTGAAATCTTAAGGTTGTCGATGTCTTGGATATAGATAGATACTTATTTTTTGAGATTCTACCTTTTGAAATCTTTCTATTATTCGTTCCTCCCAGTGTCTGAGATCCGAGAGAATGGCATTGGCAGGGGTTGATGGCTGCTGGGGGGTAAGCTGTGCGAGGGAGAATACCCAGTGAACTGCCCGTGGGGTAATGGCGAAGCTAACGACAATTCATTGCGATTCACGAGAGTGCCGGACTCGTAGTTGTCGTTGTAGTTGCTGCCACTGCTGCTGCGTGGAGGAACTGCGGGGCGGCACGCATGTTGTCCATGTCCCCATTCGAGTCAAGTGACGTGTTATCTGTCGCCTTCTCTCAGAACTTTGACTTCTATCAGTTGAATGTCGTTGTAGTCGTCGACGACGCTGCCGCTGCTGCCGTTGTGCAGTTTTCAGTTTGCAATAGCAAAAAGCAACAGCAAATAGCAGCAGAAATTGAATTTGCAATTGCAAAGTTTGAAGCTGCCTTTGTTAGTTGTTATTTCTACATATAATCGATCGTAATCGATCTCACTCGGGCTGCCGCCTTCCAGAGCTGCTTGTCTGTCCTTTTTCCGGTCAGATTTGTCCTTTTTCCAGCTTACTCTAATGACGGAAATATATCATTCCTTTTGCCTTGAATATTTCCCATTCAAATATGGGTTTCTTAAATACTAAGATCTATCCTGCTTTATTTTTTCTGCCAGCTGCCCCCGGTCTCCGACTCGTCAGTCTGTCAAAAATGGCCAAACCCAACGCCCACAGCCACGCCCAGAGAGGCTAGTTTCAATGTCAGTGTGTCTATTATGCGCCTATTATGATTGGTATTATTAGCGGCATGCCATGGAAAATGAAAACTGCCAACTGGCAACTGGTAAAGCCGGCAAACTTGGAAAATGGCATGGAAACTGGCCACACTTTCCCTCTCGTTGCTTTCCATTTCCAGCGTCAGCAGCAGCAACTACAACTTCATCATCATCTGCCTGAGCAGCATCCAACAGACTTGCAACTGGCAGCTATGCAGTAATTATTGCACGATCAATTTGCCGGCCATCCATGTCGGCGGAAAACTTTCCTCTGCAACATATTAATAAGACGGCACTGTCTCGGGCTTGGTTCGGAAAGGTGTGGCTAACAAAGTTGTCTAAAATAGGCCTAGCAATTTCTGAAGGTTCCACTGGGAAAATGTTTCAATTAGCTTAAAAGTAAGAGGTGGATAGAGTTGCTAGAAACTTCCCTCGAATGTTATAGAAGACATATGTATGTTTACTTATTTATTAGAATTATTTTGTTTTATGCAAAAATTAATTTTGTTTAATTTTTGTTTGTTTAAATGCTTTGAGTTAATTTACCTTTCTGGTTATTCATTTCTTAACTATTTTATTATTTTTTTTATTATTTTACATTACAAAGCATTTATTTTATTTATTCCTTTATAATCTTAGTAGTTTCTGACAATATATATTTTATGTGTCATAACCTACCCCAATGCTTGGGCTAGTGGCGTTTATTTTTCTAACTTCTAAAGTCAATACATACAATGAAGCATTCAAGAACTGTAATTAATTTGAACATATAATTTTTTAAAGCTTATGTGTCATGACCTACCTTTTTTCTTTGTTACATGATTTGATCAGACATTAAATTACTTTTTGTTTTTTTTTTTCTAGTAAATTTTCCAAATTATCTTTTTGGAAGTATTTTCTCAGATTTGTTTTTAGTACTGATAAGATATAAATTCCTGGCGACCCTCGTTCGAGTTTTAATGGCAGTTACTAGCAAAAAACAAAAAACAAAAAACAGAAAACAAAAAACAAAAAAAAACAACAAAATCCGTTCGGCGGATGAGCGGTTGCAGTCGACGTCGCCGTTGCCGGTGCAGTCGCCGTGGGCTGCGCTGTTGCTCTGCTACAGTCGTCGCCGTAATGTTCACCCCTCTAAGTCCGCCCCTCCCCGCAGTGTAACCTCCTCTCTAACAGCCATCCCTCCCCTCGGACCCAAAGTCTACGGTTGACGGTCGTACAGTTAGACGGACGTTTGCTTTGCTTGCATTTACAACAAACGGCAAGAGTGTGTCGGTGTGTGTGTGTGTGTGTGCATTATAATGGCATTGAAAATCTTTTTCAATAAAACACGTAAACAAACAACAAAAACCGAAAAGCTAAAACCAAAATGAAAATGAAAACGCACGGCAAAGCAACAGCAACAATAAGCTCTGACGATGCAGCTGAAGCTGAGTCTACGGAGTTTGCACTTTTAGTTAATATTTTTTTTTCGTATTATTATTATAAACAATATTGTGTTCTCTTCCATTTAATCAGGTTGTAATAATGTGTGAGAACTACGCTTGCAATTTATATTGCACTTGTTCGGATTTTTTTCTACTTTTAGTAAAAAATAATACTAAATGCCAAAGTCATAAAATCAAGGATACAGTTCTTAAGTACAAGAAGATAAAGAAATATAATTTACCTATTTTTTTTTTTAATTTCCTTTGAAATAAGGCTTTTATTGGATCCAAAGTAAAATAGATAGATTAGGCAAAAATTTGTGAAATATCCATATTCAAACGATAACGATATTTTTTACAAATAGTTCAAGCAAGTCTTCAAAATATAAATATTTTGCATGCAAGCAATATGTATCTTGAAGAGACATTATACACTGTTCAGTTTTCTTTCCTTCCTTTGGGAGGTGGGGGGCGTTGCATTTTTCAGTTGAAATGCTCTGTTGAATTAAGCGTTTGAACGACTGGCGACTGACTGACTATCTTGCGGACTCACAATAGCTTGAACTTGAAAACGCCCGTTGTAGTTGTTGCTGCCGTTTGTTATTGTGCAGTTTAATCAACTTTTGTCTGTTTGGCGACTGACACTGAGCGAGATGGCGAATGGCGAACGCCGAGCGAGCAAGACGGGGGGGCAGTTTCGAGAAGTGTTTCCATTGAATTTCAATATTTATTAGAATTCGAACGATCAGCGGTGATAGAAATATAGAAATGCCACAGCCGCGGGTCAAGGGAAGTTATGGAAAAACCTCTAAAAGTTTATAGACAAACATATGT
>JAEIIU010056055.1:3212-36190 GCA_018874675.1 Drosophila baimaii
CTCTCTCTCTCTCTCTCTCTCTCTCTCTCTCTCTCTCTCTCTCTCTCTCTCTCTCTCTCTCTCTCTCTTTAGTACTTCTTTTGCTCACTGAATTCGAACTTGAGAATTTTAAGCAGCCATTCCCACCATACATTGTGATATTACCATTGATGTTTTACAGAATCAAGCAAAAACTTCTTTAAATTTGTACTCTACTTCAATTTCTATTTATTTTTCTCTTATTTAAATGTACTGTTGAGGCACCGTTTTTCAAATCACCTTGAAATTTGATCTGTACTTCAACAATGGCACCCCTTTAACTTAACCGCTCCACCTCCAGTGTTGTTCCATCCCTTGGGAAAATGTGGATTCCGCATTCAACGTTGCATCCACCATCCATCAATTTGCATTTTGCCGCCCCCCCTAATTCGCGCTGGGGCGGGTCCCTTTTTGTGGCGGCAACCCCCGCTCTGGCTGCCATGAGTTGCCAATTTGCATTCCACATAATGAACGAAACAACACAACTATTATGCAATCTCATGGTGGAGTTTTGGGGTTGAAAGTTAGTAAATAATCCCAAGCACGCGACGACGACGACGACGACTCGCACAATAATTCGCATTCAAAATCTCGTAAATCAATTTTTTTTTCTCTCCCTACATTCTAATTATGTGATTAAGTGATTTATGAGTTTTTGTCCCCAGTGATGTGAGAGCAAGGGAGCAAGATGGGGCGCCACAAGGCGGGCGGACGGACGGACAGTTCGTGCCACCTCACAGCCAAAAAAAAAAAAGGGGATATAAAATATATATCCACGACCTCCTTTCGGATTCCATTGACCCTGCTCAACATTTTCGCTCCTGCCCGCTTTTATTATTTGTTTGTTGCTGTTTGAACTCTTGAGGAGAGGAATAAAAATTTATGGTTGCAGCACTAAAGTGAAAGGAAGAAAAAAAAAAGAAGGAGGAACAAAATGTGTCCGTGACATTTATGATGTGACACTCTGTTTACCTAACTCACCACCCTCACCTAGTAACGCCCCTCGTCCAAGTCGTCTTTACCTAAGCGTTATAACAAAATGTTTACTTCTTCGGTTACTCTGTGAATGCGGCTTGTTTTATTATTTAATTTGTATTTGCTGGGCATTTCCGCATCTTTTCCACTTAGTTTCCTTTATGAATTCCTCTCTTTTCTTCAGTATCTTTGGTGCTCTTAAAGTTATGGATTTTATTGCCCTTAATTGATGACCCCCATCGGGTGCCCACAAAATGTTTCCTCAATGTGATTTTCCCCGCTCACAATTGATTGAGCAGATCGTAAATGCATTTAGTACGCTTCTTGAATTTTCAAGTACTTCTGCCTCGGATTCCTTTCCTCTCCCTCCTTTCCAGGTTAAGTATCGCACTAATTTGTGACAAACATAAAAATGAGTGTAAGTTCAAATCTGGCTCAAAATCTCCTCACGAAAAATTGAGTTTAGTTCCGGGGAACTCCATTAATATTTTACGACTGGCGCTCCCCGCATTTATGTTTGTCTCCATTTGATACACTTGATAAGGTCGAGGAGACCTAACCATATAAACGAGATTGATTGATTGTGTTTTTCTCGTTTTTTGTTAATGGTTAACTTTTCAGCGCTTTGTAAATGTCAACTTGGGTTAACGGACGACGACGGCCGGCTAGTCAGCATCATTTTTCAGTCACGTTTCGTTTTAGGAAAGAATGCGTGGGTTGATCTTTTTTTGGTTTTTTTTTTTTAAAGTATATTTTATGGCTATAATTGTGGTCCATAATAGTTTTCTTTCTTTGGATTATCTTCTTTGATTTTCTAACCAAGAGAAGTTAATTTAAATACATACTTGGTTTACTGGAAATTAAGAAGACTTGAGATCTTTTATTGCTAGATATTCCATTTCAAAACTCCTTTCAAAATATTTATTTATTAAAACCCTAACACCCCCGTATATATATCACTCCCCTATGACTTGGGGGGTATTACAATTCTCAGCTTCATTGTTTATGACCGAGTTTAAGCGGAAAGTAAACAAGCTGCCGAAAAAGCCCAAGTCAAATTGTCCGTCAGCCTGGCACTGGCCATACGCAAAAATTTCAGGGGATTATCAAATGCAAAAGAGCTAAGAGCCGAGGGCTGCAGAGAGAGAGAGCGTTGTGTTTCCCTCTACTTGAAGCCCATAAATCATGGAATCAAAGTGCCACATTTTTGACTGGGTTTTCGGTGTTGTTGGTGGTGTTGGTGGGGTGAATGCGTTAAGCCCTTTGGCCGGGCTCTAACACGTACTAAATGCTTGTCAACATGGGACGGAGGGGGGAAGTGCGTGTGGTGCGGGGAATGTGACAGTGCGCAGACGTGACGTGGAAAATATTTATGGGAAAATATTTGTTCAAAAATTTCTTACACAGACATGCTCAACAAAACGGAAAGGGAAATGGAAATGTGAATTGATTATCCAAAAGGAGAACTTCAAAAGTCAATATTATCTTACGGCCTAATACCGTAAAGAAAGGAATGCATAAGTATTAACTTCCTGCTTTTTCGATCTTACTGCTGATAGAGTTATGAAAGATATAGTATATATCATTGTTTATCAATTTTTTGTGTAGTTGTCTACATAAACCAGGATACCTCTTCAGTACTACTATTTCCTGATAGTTTTTTATGAATATTTTGCGTGAATTCTATAGAAATTTATCGCAGAATTCGCACTTGGGAATTTTAAGTGCACCAAATTATGCTTGATGACGACTGAAGGCGATGCATCATATAAACCATATTATCTGTGGACTTTAGAGTTCCTTTAATATTCCTTCTTTCAGAATGAAATCCAAAGCATTTTTTAGCCATTTATTTTTATTAAATCCCCATTTTAGTGGTCTCAAAAGTTTATTAAAAATACCCGTATTCCAACTCTATAAATAATGTTTATAAAATGAAGCACCTCTTGGCCACTCAAAGTGAAGAACTTTTTGCTTATTCGCGTTTTCCCTTTATATCTCATTCGAGTTATCAGAAAATTTCAAATTGGTTTCCCTGCTTTCAGCTTTGAATAAAATTTCGAAGGACTACCCTCTGGTGGCGTGAAATTTTCTGTCTATCTCACTTTTCCCAGGAAAATTGTTGACTAAGAGAGCATCAATTTGCATGTTTGCAAAGTGTGAGGTGCAGAGGCAAAAATTAATAATGAATCGACTAGAGGAATCAGCATTCAACATCCAACTTATCCATAACAAGCAAAGAAAAAACAAACAAGCCCCGGCAAGTATGAGCAGGAAATTCATAGTACAAGAAAGTGCTGGTGCTGCTGCTGCTGCACAAAGTATTGCCCCAAAATGGACAGATGGAAAGGACGAAAAGTTGCGAAAACTTGAGCCACCACAAAAGAATGAAATTCAAGTGGCTCGGGCAACATTAACTGAGCGCTGGAGAGCCAACAATGAGAGCTGGCAACAAGAAAAGTACAACAATAAATAGCATTATGCTAATCCAGGCCAAACAGAATGCGGCAAAAGTAAAGAAAAGCTTTTTGGGCGCCGTCCGTCCCAGAACAAAAAAAAACAAAACAAAATGAAGGAAGCACCAGCTGCCAGGAAGAAGACCCGGAATCGGAATAATAATTACGAGAGAAAACAGAGGCAACAGCCGCCTCAGCAGTGCCAACTAACTAACTAGTATTTACTAAAAAATAAGTCACAGCCCAACCACAGTGCCACCCCACCCCACCCCAAAAAAAAGTTGCTGCTGGCTTGCAAGTAGAGGCGAAAAAATTCCGAGAACGTGACATCGCATAAGAAATAAGCATAAATCCTCTCAAAGCACTCTGAACTGGAGCTTTTTCCAGCAGGACGATAAACTAGCAGCTCGAAATGAGCTTTGCATGCTGCAGAGCAAATATATATTAGCAGATGAGATGGGTTCAGGATAAGATAATGCTAATTAGGCATGACTTGTAGAGGGAAAATTAATGTTAAATAAAAGCTAAAGGCTCTCTTAAAACAATAAATAAGACAGTCAAGTATTTAGATCTTATAGGAATAGGGCTATCTCTTTACTAAATAATTTTTTGGGTCCTGCTTTAATTTGTATAACTTAAATATATCTTATATAAATCTATCTTAAAAATGGTTTCGTTATATCATCAGACTTTCATCTGGAAATTTTAAGAAATGTACTCACAAAATAATAAATTAAAGATATCTTTTATAAATTCTTCTTGAGAATTGCTTTGAGCGCCTAAAAAATGGTTGGCAAAGAAATATCCATCATCATTTTACGCGCAACATTTCAAAATGCATTTTAAATATTTGAGTGCCATAAATTCCCATTATTTGAGGTTACAAAAAAAAAAAAACCAAAAAAAACGGAGATTTACCAAACCGAAAAACCTAAGAAAAAAATCGCATAATTCATGGTTAAGCTTTACGCAGCGAAACAAAACAGAAACGCAGATAGATACTTCTCACATACGACAGACACGCAACATTTTAAATTGTCATAAGCCTTAAAAATTCCATTATGATTATTTACTCTAGTACCCAGAGCCCGCCGTCGCCGCCCACAGAAAATGAACATAAAACAAGAAAACACAAACAAAGACACATGGACCGAGATAAGGATACAAAGTTTTCTAAACGAATAAATCTGTTTGTCTTGCTGCCAGGACACAAACAAGCACTCACATACACACAAGCACCCATACACACACACACATGCGAGCCTGGTAAAAAATTGTAAAATATTTTAAAACAGAGAAAGACAACAACAACAACATAAGAAAGCTAATAAATGAGAACTTTTGCGCGACAACAAGACAAAATCCCATTTTTACAAGGATATATAAAGGAGCCTCGGAGCCATTGCAGGCCGAGTAGCAAAAAAAAGAAAGGGGAAAGCACAACAAATCGCTGCAGGATATGCAGACAAGGCAAACAACAAGTCACGAACCAAAAACCCAAAAGAAACCAAAAAGGAAAAAGGACGATAACAACACACACACACCACCGGCAGCTGAAAATGAAGAAAAACTCGTCGAGCCGCAAAAGATTTGCAACATAAATATTTTCCATTTCCAGACAAACGATGTGAAAAACGATTTATAAAATGCAAAAATAAAAAGAAACAAAAACACAAACACACACACAAATGGAAAACAAAACATGAATTGCGGCATTTATTTGTATATTAAGAGTTGATTTTTTGCGCTCATCGTTGTGTTTGCCACGGCGTCGGCCATTTTGCGAGGACTGCAACAAAATGGCGGCCACACACAAAAAACAAATTGCACTGCCTGCCTGATGAGTGTTAAGTGAGTTGGGTGTTGCGAGGGCCATACTATATCTGGGATTGGTGGCGTAGTGTTTATAGATTCGTCCCAGAGATAAAAATAAATACAAAAAAAATAAATAAACAAGAGTTGTTGGACAAGATCACCATAGTTATCAGAGAATTCAAAAAAATAAGAAACCAAAATTACCTAAAACAAAAGAATAAATAGAAACGAAAATAAATAAAAAATTCCACCACCTTAAATAAGGCAATTTTCTAAAAATAAACAATTACGAACATCTTCACAGTCTTCCGGGTTTTAATGAAGCAGTTTCCGGATAGCTTATTCACACCAGTAATCCTTAAGGAAATGCCTTGTGCACACTTCTTATTTAATCCCCATAGGGTAATTGGCTGTCGTGGCAGCACAACAATGTATGCGTTGTCCTCTTATTTTGCTTTATTGTTGTTAGTTTTTTTTTGTTTTTTTTTTTAACTGACATTATTTTTGAGTAATATGGGCAATGCATCAGGCTCAGACGCAGGATCTGGACGCAGCCAGGGTCTCTCCACTCGCCGACCCTGTTTTTGTTGTTGTTGAATTCGTTGTTTAAGCACACACACACACACACACACAGACACACACTTGACATATTCGTGTTGTCTGCTGGGATTCGGGGCATTTAATTTTTGGTAGCCATTTACAGACCCCAGGTCCCTAAGTCCTTTCCACAACGGAAAATGGCATTTTCTGTGCAGCAGCAACAGCAGTGGCAGTGGCAGCGAATGCAATTCCAGAGGCGGGGCTGCAGCCTTATTTCTCGTTGCCTCTTTTGTGTGTGCCTGTCTGTGTCCCGGGCATGAAAAATAATTTTAAATGCCTGGAAACGTCTCTCCTTTTGATGGCTTCCCCAAAAATGTTTTATGTTTGCACTTTGTAAGCGGGTTAAGGGCTAAAATAGTAGATAGCTTCCGAATGTTTAGCTCTAAATTATTACCAAACATTGAGAACGTTGTGTGTGTGTGTGGGTGTGGGTGTAGAAAGTGTGGCCAGCTGGATGAAAAACACAATTAGTTTTTATACTAATGGAAATTATTCAAGATAAATCTGCTGTTTCTTTTATGTGGCAATTGAGATTTAAAAAAAAAGTAGTATTATATGAGTTAGTATTAGCCGAGTCTCGACAGATAGGTACATTAAATCAGCCTATTAGACCTTGAATTATTAAAGTTCATAATATTATATTATATCATATTTCAGAATTGCCATTTGAACAAACAGAATTTAGCTGATATGTTGATAATATTTATTTTCAATCGGTAATTTGGACGTGTGTCCTTTTTGCGTTCATTTTTAAATCACCATCGACAAGCGCTCGATAAGTACAAATAGTTCATGGATGACTTTTCAGTGACAAGCTTTTTAGTTAAATTTTGTGTAAACACTTTTTGGTACTCAACTAACAGGACTGGCACTTATAGTCCCTCTCAAAAACATATTCACATCTATGCCGGCAAGTGTGTCTGTATGCTATCTATCTAAACTAACAATCGGTTAAGTGCAGCAGCAAAAACATCACGAGGGCCGTGCAAAGTGGATACTCGACCCGTTCACACCACCCACTCCAACCCACACTCACCTTTCATTCGTTTCGGGTCATTCTTGTTATGGGAACTGAGAGGGTATTCTGGATGGATACACTTAATTTATTCCTAGAATTAGGGTTTTATTAACAAGGTATTGGTATTTTAAAATTTTTTTCTTAATTAAAGGGAGTTTTCTCTCTACTCCGAAGGATCTGCGGAATAAGTCTCCGTAAAAATAACTAACTTTAATTTGTAAATTCCCTATTTTGTTGTGTTGGGGTTTCCTTGGAACCTAGGAGCTCTGTTGACGTCATAATTAGAACGAAGCCGACACAGATGCACATGACTTGGAAAAACAAATTGCACTGCACCCACAGTGAGCCCCCGGAAAGCTTGCGTCTCAAAGTTCACCTGTGGCAGATTTATGACACCGAATAACCCCGTTTCGACCCCCGTTTGGCCCCCCCCCCTGTTCGCCACACCCTGTCAACCCCTTCGTGTGCTAGATTTGTACATTTTCGTGCCACATTTTAATTTCTCTACATGGGCAGGGCGGGCGGTGAGATCGAGCTCGTGCTGGTGGTGAAGGGGTATTTTGAAAAACTCATTAACTGTGCACGCTACTTGGCACCTTTTGCCTCCTTTACCTACTCTTTTACCGGGTTTATGCGATGCCTAATTCATGAAAAGCTCTTTAAACTAAAGGTTCTAAACACCATTTGGTTTATTTAAGAATGAGGTTGCGAAAATAACTAACGGGGATTCCATTGAAATAGTTGGGGATTTAATATTTAGGGGGCATGGTGCCAAAAAGTATGCTATACAATTTTAAAGCTAAAAAAAATATTTCTTTGGCTTAAAATAAATTCCTGACTTTCATTGCATAAACTAAGTATTTGTAGGTTTGTTTTCTCCAATACTCTTTTTTTTTTTGTTTGGATTTTCATGTATTTCTTTCTCCCTTTTTGAATTTGTTTTCACCTCGCCTTGTCCTCGCTTCATTCCTTTTACTTCTTGTGTATTTTTGCCAGTTCCTTCCATTTCCATTTGTGGGCGAAGGTCGCTCAACTTATCTGCATGGAAAATAAGAAAGAAAGAAAAATACTAATAGGAGGGCGTGGTCCCCTGTGCGTGTGTGAGTGTATATTGTGTGTGTGCACACACACGATTGCACAATAAGCCGATTTAACAGCGAGAGGTGAACAACAAGAAAGGGGAGACCTACATTAAATCGAGCAAATAATTTATGCTACCTAAATTGAAAAAATGCAAATAAAATAAAGTATAGTCCAAATATAACTGTACTAAAATGTTTTAAACTAACTCTTTAAAAGTAATTTAATTGTTTTTTTTTTTTAATTCAGAGCAGAGATTCAGAGCAAGTTTTTAGGTTGTTACAAGCTTTTGCAAGCTCTCTCATCAGTGGCTTGGTGGAGCCCCCATTAATAGGTTATCATAGTAGGATTTTTACTAATATTGTGAGATCCCTAAAAATGCGGTGATTTCTTAAAATAAATACAATAAACCTTATTGAATTTTAATAACCAGTTAATAATCTTTTCTCTCTCTCTCTCTTTGCAGCAATGATTCAACTTCAACCCTTCGACAAAATTTGTTTCTCCATAAATAAAAACGTTTAACATAATAAAAAGCAAATCAGAAAAAAAATTAAGTAAAACTTGTTGAACACAAAAAAGAGTAAATCCATATTTAAAATCCATTTAAAGAATCCCAGTACAGTAAATTGAAATGCAGTAAATAAATTACAAATAGTCTCTAAAACACACACAACAAACACAAACCGAAACCAAAAAACCAAATAAATAAAATCAAAACCATTTAAATACAATAAAATAAGAAGAAAAGCACACACGCATAGTAAATCAACAGAGTAATACAATTTAACAAGCAACAATTTAAGTAAATTTATGCAAAATAGAAATGTTCGATTTCCACAACTCAGCAAACCAAATTACGCACAACAACGGCAGCAGCAGCAACTACAACACAAACCACAATAACAAAAGCTTCTGGAACAATAATAACAAAAACCACAAAATGCATTTAAAAAGTGCAGCGGCAACGTCAACAGTAAAAACAACAATTCTGAAACATAATTTAAGCAAATTTAATGGATACGGTTGGATGCAAGTCTTCCTACTACTGACAGTCTTCGTGATTGGTAATCAAAGTGCCTGGCAGGAGAATATTCGACCAAAACTCTACGTTGAATTAGGTGAGTGATATGCTTATTTAAAAACATTCAAATTCTTGAAGGGAACACCTAGAATTACTGATAATAAGTTTATTTTTCGATAGTTGGAATTTAATATTGGTGTATTAATCAATTTATATTGTAAACATATCGATATTTATTTCGAAGTGCAGGCTTTTTATGAAACGAGATAGAAGTTTAATTACAACTTACTGTTTACTTACAAAGCTAAAAATTCTGGAAGAAGAATACTGATAATAAGTTCATTTTTCGATAGTTTCAATTAGAAATCTATGTATTTTTCGATATATAAAATATCGATAAAACTAATAAGTTCCGTGCTTCTATTTCACGCTTCTTGTCGGAACCACATAAACATTTATATTTTAATACCTTGACATACAGACATATTTCCCAACTCCTATCACTCAGTTTCGTTTTTACACACTCAAGAAATAAAATTTTCATATTTATTGGAATACTCGCTTACTTATAATCGAATTTATTCCACATGTGGCCAATGTCTGTCACAGAAAGATGTCAAGGGAATTGGCAGTGTGACTTTGTGCGACATTCATTGTAACGAAATTAAGACTACAGCAAAATGTCAATTTAAATTATGACCAAAGAAAGGAAACAGGAAGTGAGTGAAAGACATACACACACTATCGTACACAGTTGGAATGATAACGAAAAGGCTAAAGCAAAGGAATCGAAGTCAACTGCCAAAAACTTTAATGACAACATTTTTATGAGCTCGAAAATGTAATTTGACTGCCAGACATACTGCCAATGGAAGGCCACCCCCCAAAGATAGTTGGGGATATTCTGTTAAAGTTTGACATTTGAAAACTCACCCCCTCTTTGGAGCCGCCCAACTCATCAGCAAACCTTTTTGCCATCCTTCGAAAGTATCCACTTTTGGCAGGTGAAGAAGTTTGCTGAAGAAATGAAGCAATAACCTGGACACAGCGTGTGTATGTGGGAGTGTGTGTGTGTGTGTGTGTGCGGGAAGGAGACATACTATAGCTACTAATGCACACACTTTCTGAGATATATCCAGACATCCACACGTTTTGCTATCTTAACTATAAATAACAAAAATTCCTGGAAGACATTATTTGCATAAAAGTGGCGAAGCTTTCAGTGCTGGAATGAGTGGGGTTGGCCGGGATGTTGGAGATGCTTGCTGCCGTTGCCAGCAGCTATTTCTAGTGTCCTGTGTGTGTCCTCGATGTGCGACATCGTCGTCATCATCATCATCATCATCATCGCCGCACCATGATGATCGCCGTCAGGAGTTACGTTGCATATGCAAATTTCGTTTCTTTCCCATTTCATTTTTTTTTATTATTTTTTTTTTTTGGCCGAAAAAGTTGGGCGACTTCTTCATCGTGCTCACGTAGGTTGGCGACGGATATAAGCATGCACATATACTTGTCTATTTATATGGTGTACCCTGGTACATAGAGCAGTGAGAGGCATACATATGTATGTATCTTTGCTGCCATTTCAGGCTTTTTGTTTGTGCAAGATGAAGCAGAAAAAGTTGCCGGCAGCAGATGGAGAAAAGTCGAGTCTGGAGACACTGGAGGAGTTCGGCGAAGAAGAACTAAATTCTAAAAATATATTTTGCACGCTTCAGAAATTACGTTATTAAATGAGCATTTGGCACACACTAAATGGGAACAACAGGGAGGGCAAAAAAGAGGTGTTCCACAGAAATGTTGCAATCTTTCCGGAGTCCAAGAGGGGACTCATGAACAGAAGAGATACGAAGTCAAATGGGGGGAAGTAATCCAACCACATGGATACCTATGAATTTTAATGTAGGACCCACATTCGAACTCGAATGTCTTTTAAGGAGTTAAAAAGAATATCGGAAGTTGCAAGAGAAAACTCTCTCTCTAAACCTTGTGAAAAATATTCCTGGCATTTTCCTTTTCAATTTACTATTTCATCATGCTCAATATCTCATTAGGAAAACTCATTTCTCTTTGCCAACTGCTGTTGCCAACTGAAATGGATTTTTTTTTTTTTGTTATTATTAGTTTAACTGCAAAATCAACTCAAGGATAATCTGTGAAACGAACCTGTTAACCCTCTGCGCACTGCTAAACCAATTACTTAGCTCCAGGCCCCATCACTTCTGCCTTCACTCCGCTGTCAGGGGACATTGCACGTGTTAAAGTTCATTTAAAATCCATCGGGGAACGGGCGTGAAGTGGGAAGGTAAGGAGAAGCGTCATTTCAAAAGGGGTGGTGTGGCCTGGTGACAATTTTTCTCTTCTCGCAATCTTCTCGCTGTTTGGGGCACTCGTGCATAACAAGAAAATAAGGTTAATGGGGAAATTATGAATGCGCCCAAGGAGGTGCAGACCAAATGAGCAAAGGGTGTTGTGGGGATGTGTGTGGGTGTGTGTGTGTGAAGGTTTCATATGCCATTGTTGGTCAGGAAGCAAAAAAGGAAAGCAAAAAAAGAATGGTACAGTCGAGTGCCCCGACTAAGGTATACTCGGTACACATTGTCCTTGATGAATAAATGCTGCTTTCCTGAAAACACTGAAAATCTTAGTGTATTTTTCATGCCTCTACCTTTTATACGTTCTAAAAATAGTTAAACAGTGTATTTAAATGTACTTAATATTTTAAAAATATTTTATTAAGAATTGATGAAAAGAATTTATCTATATTTGCAAACGTAGCTTGCTCTGAAAAAGTTTTCATGTCGTTTCGGGGGAGTGTAGATCCTGAAAAAAACGTGGCAGAATTGCTCGCTATGCTGTCGGTTCTCAGGCGTATGCTCTTCGGCTAACTTCGTTCGCTCTGAGGTATGAAACCTCAGTTACTCCGCATGGCCAACACTGTTAATGAAATGAATACAAACATACAAGAACTTTGCATGGATACAAGGTCGAAAATATTTTCATTTCTCTGTTTTATACAGAAAATGCAATATACTTTTGTACCTTCTCGAGTACCGGCTATAAAAAAGCACCCAAACTCTCGTATACGCAGTCTTCTCCTCTCAACCGTCCTCGTCGACCATAAAATATTACAACCCTGCGTGGCCAGGGTTGCATTTGACAGCCGCAAGTGGTTGTCATTAGGAGCTGCGACAAAACGGTCATTTAAATGCGCTCTTCTTCTCTCCAGTTGCCTGGCGGTGCTGGTAGTGGTACTTCTTTTTCATACCCTTTCCTTTCCCCCCTTTTTGCAGTGAAATTACGTCCATCAAGTGGGCGGCAAGGGGCGGCAGCTAATGCTGATCGTTTTGCGGCATTTTCGCGCTGCATTTTCCCCCTCACAAGCAGGCTGCTGGAAACTCACGTTTTTTTTTCGCAAGCACAAATTTTGTGGTGGACACTTGTGTAAAATGTTTCTTATGCTTATTTCTTGGTACGTGCAATGAAATTTGGATTACCAATCCAATTTGGAGGGCAGAAGATAAAAAGAATATAAATTCTTTGCAAATAGTATTTCAGGGAAGCTTGGAAAACACTTTAAATACCCATTTGAACTAATTTTAATTACTCTAGTTACATTTTTCTAGCAGATAATTGATAATTTCCTTTAAATGGAGCATTTAATGGTTTAAGTAATAGTGATAAGATTGGGAATTATCGAGTTTAAATGACTCGAACTTCCGTTGATGACCAATTGGGCGTGTAAGAGAAGTGCATTACTTGAACTACATTAACCCTGGTACATACACAGTGAGGAATTATAACTATTTCCTTGTATAACAAGGCATCAAATAGTTAATAGAGAGAATTTAGTTATATATTTTCTAGTTAATAGCTTTAATCTTAAGTAACTCTATAATTCTTTACAAGAACTACAATTTACTTATTATACCTCGTTAGCAATTATATAATTCCCTCAAGTAGATGACCAATTTAAATGAAATTTGCTCTGTGCCTTTTGGAGTGAAGTGTTAAGTGAAGGTCTCTTCCCCTAAAATAGTTACTTCCTGTTTTCAAGCTCCCGTGCCTTGGCCTCTGGAGTTCGAACTTCATAGTCGCGCCGCCCCAAAAATAGTTCTGTCGCCGTCGCCGCTTCGCCTTCGACTCCCCCCTCCCCTTTGCTTGTTGGCCTGGTCGTCATTAAAACTGTCTGCAACGTGTTGGAACAGCAAACATAACTGTTAATTGCCATTTGTGCGCGAAGTCGGAGAATTCATTTCGGTCTCATTTTCATATTTTTCGCCGCATGCGCCTCATTACAATTTAATTCACAATGTAATTGCAAACGTTGAGAGCAGTGTGGAGAGGGGGGTAGTGTCGATGTGGCAAAGAAGAAAACTAAGCAGCTGAAAAAGAGGGGAGGAGAGGCATAGAGGGGGGGCGGCAACCACCGACTTGGCAAAAAGTTTTCTTGCAGTTTTGCGCCACTTGACACGCGCCTCGCATAATTTCCACACGTCTTATGTGCCACAAAGCGCGCATATGTATGCACTACACTACTTACGCCGCCCCTGCCCCCATCTACCCAAGTTTCCTACAATTTTACCCCCCTTTGACTTGCCTCTTCCCCTTGGCATTTCCTTGCCATATGCATTTTTGGCAGTCCAAAATACAACAAAAAAAGGGCGGAAATGCGACAAATACAAAATACAGCCCCCAACTGCGACGTGGGGGCTCTTTGTTCTCTGCCTCTTTGCTGTCGCTGTCTGTCTTTGTTTCCTCTCCACTTGCCCATATTTACATATTACTTTGATTCCATTTATATATCTGTTAAATAAATTGTGAATTGATAATCGCTGTCGTCGCTTGTCTCGTGTATGTATTTGGATTTCTGAAAATGTATGTGATATGAATAGTTTAAGCGGTGGCATGTGGATTATGCAGGGTTTACATAAGCAAGATTACATCATAGCTTGATAGGATAGAAAATGGATGGAATATACATACTAAGAAGTACTTAAAATTACATATTTTTGTACATGCTAGAGGATCATATATCAGTATTTGAGTATTTTATACAAGGTTTTTATCAAATTAAAGTTAGTTTACATATTAATATTATGATATATTAAGATTCATATGATTCCTTTGCTAAAATGTCTACTATACTTCATTTATAACATTCCTTCCTTACTTAATCCACTCAACTAAATGCCTAAAGAGCCTAAAAGTTTCGCATAAAAGTAATGTTTCCCTTAAATCGAGCTCAGTTCGGCCATGTAATTTGAAATGGGAATTACAAATCACTGGTTTGTGCTTTAAACAAAGAAAGAAAGCACAAAAAAAACAAAAACCAAAAAGAGAAAAGGAAGCTGTAGAGTAAATCCGAAAGGCACACCCAATCAATTATATAGACAGCAATTTTACAGCCCCCACTGGGCCATGTCTCCTTCCATCCATGTTCACCGTACACCCCAGAATGCCACCCGATGAGTCCGTGTGTCCGTGTCCAGCATCCAGAGCCTCCCCCCTTTGCTGCACTGTGTGTGTCTGTGTCTGTGCAATTGGAACATTTCATGGATTAAACGTTTTCTTAATTGAGTGCCTCATTTTCCGGTTAGGAAGTTTTTCATGCCGAGAAAATAAATTACACACATGAGTGCAATTTGGTGGTGCACTGGCAAACGTGGCTCCAGGACCATGCAGGATGCAGCTGGATGAATCGTAGCCTTAACGCTTTTAACCTGCGCGTATCCTTTCCCGGATTCGGGCCGCACCGTGCAGTGCCAGAGCCAGAGCCTCAACTGAACAATCACCTCATAATGGCATTAATCAAAAAGTTGCCGATGCAATTCTGTTGATGCAGCAAGTTGCAGCAGCAGCAGAACGATTGAACGTTTAATGGTTCAACTTATAGATGCACAGAAAGAAAATGTTAATGAAGTATCTATAAATATTACGTATACGTATTATTAAAGGAAGAAAATGTTAATGAAGTATTCAAAAATATTACGTATACGTATTATTTTACTAAAGCTATAGAAATACTTTTTTGAAAGCCCTTAAATTCATTTAAAAATCAATTAAAATATGGATATATGGGATTTTGGGTTAAATTAATTTTGTTGTAGAAAAAAATATATTAAAACTTATCTTTAAAATTAAGAAATACTTTATATTACGTTAAAAAAATATATGTTTTGGAATATTCTGATATCAAAACACTTCGAAAGCTAGCTTAAAAAATACACGAGGAATAATTTGTTCCAGTGCACTTATATGAGGGGTTCAATGGCTTGGCCCTGGTCACCAGGGAAATTAGTAATACGACAAGTGCAGCAGTATTACCACCCAACTCGCCCCCTCCCCTCCCCTCCCCTCTCCATTTAGCCCCACTGAGCCTGTGGACAAATGAGCTCGATGGCAGAGTCTCGTCGTCGCTGCCGTTGTCGTCGCCATTCTCTTCACCATTTTTACACATTTTACTTATTCCCTTTGTTCTGACGGTCGCTCCTAGCTTTTTGTCCCTATAAATTTGCCACTGATCGTCGTGGTCCTGCCATGGACATTGTCTCTGTCCCTCGGTTCCTGGCACTTGGCCAGTAATTGAAATGGCGTAACGACTAAAAATTGAAGGGAATCCCGCTTTTCTCCGCTTCCAACTCTAATGAAAAAGTTAAAGAGTTTCCACCGGGTGTATATGACACACACCCACACACATTTGAGGTTTGTTAGGGAGCGGGGGTGATTGGGAGAAAGAAGAGTGCGAGAAAAAGAGTTGCTTGCACTAGAAAAGTTTGCGAAAAAGTTAATATAGATAAATTGATTAAAAGTTTAATAATTTTCCATTTTAGTGAGGAGTAAAAGAAAATTAAAGAGAGACCTGTAGCAGGAACTGGTTAGGATAGAAAATTAGCTCAGTGACACGTCCGGAGCTCAGGAAGAAAATATTAAAAATTAATTGTCACAGAAGAGAAGATTATTGGAGTTAATAAAATTTAAAAACTAAATAAGTTGTAAGTTTATATATTTAAGGTAGGGTACATTTATTTTTGTTGCTTAAAATCTACAAAAATTATCACAGATTGGATAAAAAATGTAGAATTTAATAAAAATAAAATACATATTAAATAACTTAAATTATAAAAGTAAATAGAATATTTAGGTGAAGTTTAAATTAACCTTGAATATTTGAATAAGCTGCAACATCATAAAGAAATCTAAGGGAAAAGTTTATAAACAAAATTGATTTACATTTTTCTTAAGTCTCCACGTTGGCTTATCTCTCTTCTCGTTCTCACTCTCCTTCACAATTTTGCTTTCGCTTATCGCTGAGGTTATCACTGGCTCTCGTTCTCTGTTTCTCTTTTCCTTGTCTCTCTGTTCAGATAGCTTTGCAGGGTGTGTTGAGCTTTTGGCGCTGCTTCGTCAAGTGCCGAAATAGCTCAGTTGGGAGAGCGTTAGACTGAAGATCTAAAGGTCCCCGGTTCAATCCCGGGTTTCGGCAATGAATATTTTCTTTTTTTCTTACTTTTTATGTACTTTTATTTCAATGACATTGTATTGTTTACTTTTTACATTTTCTAACTAACTATTTTTGTAGGGTAAATTTCTGATAAGATATATTTCTGAAACCTAATTGTAACGCTTTTATGGATTACATTTAATATTTAATTTATTGACACATCAAGTTTTTCTTAGTTTCCAAAATGATTATGATTAATTAAATTTATTATCATGTTAGACCTCTTCAGCAAACTAATACCCATGCTATTTCGCATATTTTTCCCCTCCCATGAACTTTTGACATTCTTCAACGTCTTTATCGGGGCACACTTCATCGTTCTGCGCTCATTAAAAAAAATGTAGTCGCGCCGAGTCAAGTAAGGATTAAAGGAATGGGTGGATGGGAGGAGTAGGCTGATGAATTCCGACAACAAGCTCCCCCATTATTGCACACAAATCACAATACGAAAGAACTTTTGCCAAAACTTTTGCCCCAAACAAATGCAGAAAATGTTGTGGCACCGGCGCGCCGAGAGGAAGAGAAGAGCGCTGGAAATCAGCATGACAATTATAATGATAATGAGGGGGAGGGGGAGGGGCTGACTGTGGGGGCTGGGTCTTGATGAAAATGTCATTAAATGACGGCAAGGAATGTGCCAAACTACCAACTACCGACTGCCACCAAGGCAGCAGCAGCAGCAGCAGCTCTGCGTCATTCAGCCAACTTGCCAACGTCATCATCAGCGCGCCGCCGCCGCCACCGTCTTCTGTCTCTGTTTAATCCTTCGCTTCGTCCTTTCATTCGGTCGTGTCGTTTTATCCTTGTTGCCGCAGTTGGCAGCTACATTGAATGCAATTAAAAAAGTTTAGCCCGGTTCGCATCTTTTTTTTTTTGTACGTGTATGTTTTTATATGCCTTGCTATCCGCGCACCCGATTTACTCTAATTAATTTAATTAACAGGAAAATGAGTTGCTCAACAGTTGGCAACACGGCGAGTGAAAGAATTTTGCATGTGTCAAAGCGGTTAGGTTGAACTTCTCGGTGATTTTTTTTTAATAATTGTGGATACAAATTATAATATGCTTAATAATAAGCATTAAAAAGAACACTAAAAAGTAAGTGATCCGATTAGTAAGCTTATGAAAACCAGAAATGTAAAACACAGAGGCCACAGCGAAATGGATACAAAAGCATACTTTGGGATGAATGCACTATGGCGCATAAGCAAGCTTTAGATGCATTCAACTAAGTAAAACAAATATTTCATTGGAAGAAAATAAAAAAGGTATATGAGGCAAACGTTGTTAAAATAAATCCATGGATCCTAGTATTATTAATAATTTATTTGCTTAAAGTTTAGGCATTAAGACTGGACTAACACAAGTTCCCATCGCATATAACATTAACGGCGCCTATAAATACCTAGAACTCGTTTGTTTTTCTGTGCCGCAAAAAGTTTTCTGCGCCCCAAAGTTATATTGCCAAGATCCTAATTACCAATTTGGGCTCCCGCAGTTTGTGCCTCCAAGCACTAAAATAATAAACACTTTACTGGAAAGCTTCCTCCTATTTTTATTTTTCTTCTTTTTTTTCCTCATGAATTATTTGCCATAAAACATAAATCAGACTTTTGTCTTGGACATAAACTTCTTCAAGTTGAGGCCGCGCTGCCGTAGTTGTTGTTGGGCTGTCAGGAGCAGAGGCAGAAAGTTTTTATATATATTTTATTTTCGTGCAAGAAGTAAACGTTTACCCTGCCAGAGAGGAAGAGAGAAAGGCTGTCGTCGTTTGTGTCACTCTCGCAGGGTTTCTCGCTTTTTCCACCCCCCGCTTTTCTACAGCTTTTCCGGACTTGCGACTGGCACCGCTAATGATCCAAGCCAGTGGCGCCCACGTCAGAGAGAGAGCCTTCAACTCCTAGCCTGCACCTTTTGCATTGAATATTGTTACCATTTGGGGCATAAACTTTGTTGGCTGTTGAGTTGGCTGAATGGCCAATTGCTCAAGTGACTTTTAGACGGCTGCGTACGGGCTAGCGGTGTACAACTTCCGATAGGCAATAACCAATCGATACCTTATTATTGACGAGTTATGGTTCAGTGACTTCCTGTTTTACAAAAGAGTTATTTCTCTATAAAGAACTGACTTATCTAAGTTTAAATAAGAGTTTTAAGACGTCTTGATAGTTTGAAATTAAACTGCTATACAATCGATATATTGAATATCGAAAATGTATCATTTTGATATCGTCTTGATTCCCAATCCCACTCAAAGATGGTTATTTTTTGGAGAATACTTTTAAGAGAGTCTTAAATATTAAAACTTTAAAACAACATTACTTATAGTAAAGATATCTACTATTTTATTCTTTTTTTTTTTTAATATGGAAAACTAATATTTCATATGACATCATGACTAGGCATAAGCCGCTCCCCGTTAAAAAATAGCCTCTTTAGAAATCTGTTCATAATTGAAACATCTGTTTTGTACTGCACATCATCCATCATTCTCAAAGACGTTATTAAAATAGGGCGGTCAACCCTTAACGTTCCTATTATAACCCATTACACGGGTCTCATATGGCCACGAAGCAAATTGTGCGAGCAACCCTCGTTGCGATGACGTCTGGAAGAAGGAATATTAACCATTCCCATTCCGTTCCGCACCCATCATCATCAGCAGCAGCATCGGCGGCAGGAGTTGACATCCTACGCAGCCAGGATGCTGTACACTTTGTTGTCATCAGGCAGGCGGCCTACCGCTAAAAGAAAACCTCTCAAATCCCAGCAGCTTGCAGGCCGAAACAAATGTCTACCAAGACGGCTGCTTCCGTTGCTGCACTAGAAAAATAAATAATTCAATAACTTTAAATGAGAGATTATAAAATATAAATAGAATGCGAGATATATTCCATAGTTAAAGCTTTGCCAATTATTTATTTAAGATTTAGTACCTAAAATATATTACATTTCTTGGAAGGAGACCTTTAGCATATTTTCTTATTAATATAAATATCTCAATAATAATTCCCTTATATCAAATTATTAGTTTGAGTATCTTTTCCAGTGTAATCCAAGCTGCGTCGTCTGTTCCTTAGTCTTGGGGCAAATCCGTTGCAGAGTTTTTTTTTTCTGTCCTTACGGCTCTTTTCCGTTCCTTTTGGCGAGATTTATCGCCATTTATACATCATTGTCACCATGGAGTTGCCTTGCGGGGGAGGTCTGAGGTTGGGCTTGAGCTCGAGGTTCATGTGTTTTTCCTCGATTTTTCTGCGGTGACAACGTGCAACCGCGTCAACGCAATTTGCCGCCATGTCTCGGGATCGAAGTTGAGCCCTGGAGTCTGTACGCTGCAAAATCTTTCCATGTCGCGCCTTTCGGCCTTCGTGATGAATTATTGAGACGCATGTCGTTCTGACAATCGCAAATCAGCCAGGAATCCACTGCCGGTCTGTATCTATTCAATGTATCTACGTTTGTGCTTGTGTATTCTTCATTGACTGATGATTTCCTAAGGCCATAAGGCTGTGACAGGAGCATTGAGCTGGAGGGAGCCTTTTGAAAGTACTATATGTATCTGACCCTCAGCATTTCAAGGGGATTAGATTTAAAAGTCATTTTCCAGTTGCGACCTAAGCCGCTTAGCAGCCAAGTGCTGTGCTTGTCACTTGAATGTAGCAAGTGGACATGTGTGTATTTTCCTGTCATTACGTTAATTTGCGGTATTATGTCCTTTAATGAAAATCTTCTGTACAATTCCATCAAAGAATCAGTTTGTAAGAGGGCATAAAAACAATCACACAAATTACTTACTAAAGTAATTATGTTCTTTGAAAGAATTTAATTGGGATAAAATATGTATGAACCCAACATAACTATATATATATTTTTAAAGCCTCTTTGGCTTGATAACATTTTAATTTCTTTCCCAACTTCATTTGCACATTAACCGAATTGATTTTTAAATCGCACTTACATTTATGGCCCGATTCATGAGAGGAAAAAAACACTGAATAAAAGCTGCAATTATTTGAAGCGACAAAGAGTTTGCCTTTTCATAGTTTACAGCTCGTTAGCTCTTTATAGTTGGCTGGATATCCTCACATATAAATTTAATAGACGGACAGCGAGGCAGAAACTGCTGACAGCATTTCACTTTTCACCTTGGTCAAGGCTGTCGTTGTAGCAGCGGTGCTACTGCTTGGAGCTGTCATCATTTCCAGCGGGTCCTTTGTGGTCCTCCTCCTGGGTTTTCTTCTTTTCCCGATTTGCAGCCATGGCATCTGCAGTGAATGTTCGTTCGCCCGCTCTTTGCAGTGAGCATAAATGGCATTCGGCTACTTTGAAGTTCAAGCTGACTCCCATTGTGGCACTGTGGGCGAAATGTATAAATAGGATGTGATTAAGATTTAAAAAATAAAATAAATTGAAGTTTTTACGATAAAGTTAGCGTTTCATTGGCGATACTAACATAGTTCCCTTCTTAATGTATAACATACAAAAGTCCTAAATTTAAGCTTTCCTCAATAAAAAAAAACCTTAACCACATAGAAATAACTTTGTAACTAAGTGGGATTTAAAGTATGTGACTTAATTTTTTCTTTCTTCTATAAAAAGTCAGGCTATATTAGGAATTATAATCCTTGGTTACTGGAATATTTAGCCCACAGTGCAAGGTTGGTCTGTTGTTGGGCAAAAAGAGTTGGGGCCCGAAAAAGGCACGAGTCAAGGCTTGCGTAAAATTCTGGTACCTCGTAAATGAAAGCATGGATGTGTTTCTGCCTAAGGTACATATATCAGATGATTAATTTACTATATAATTTATGAAATAAAATTAAAAACACAATAGGTATTATTTTTTTTTGTATTTGTTTAAAGATAACAATGAACTGCAGAAATAGTATCAAAGCAATAAATGAATTATATTAAGAATGCCATCAGAAAATAAGTTTAAAATATTTTATAAACCAGTAATGTGCACCACCAGGAATGAAATCACTTCAAAAACACCTTTTATATATCTTATCATACTATTTACTTTAATATCGGTATCTATCTTTAATTAATTTCAACAAAACTGTAATTTACAGGATATTTAAAAGTCTGCTTTACAAAGACTCCTCTATATCATGCCTTGCTTATGTCTCCATCGTCAGTCGCTTGGTGTGTGTCTGCAGCTTATGGTGCGGTAGGCTGGCAAAAACATTTTAGAATTTTTAATGTGCCGCCTTCTGCCTTTTATGGCAAATACTCACACACACAACCACACACACACTTAGACCATCGACGGCGGGAGCGGAAGCAGAAGCAGCTGCCAAGTGCTGGACCACAGTCAGCCGCAACGCATTCGGGCCGTATCTGCTGTGTATCCAAAAGATATTTTTTCACTGGCCCAGCCTGGCCACGGCTGCACTGTTAACATGCACATGACATTTGTCTTTAGACGTTAATCTCATTAAATAAGCAATGTGGCCCAGACCGGCGGCGGCGCCCTCTCTGCCAGCTTCCCCCAACCTCAGATCTCTCTCCTCTGCATGTGCGTGTTGCCATAACCAGCTACTTTGACTGGACAGTAGTTCGGGAGGGCAACAAAAATCTTGAATAAGTAGAGCCATTTATTTTTAAGGATTATCTTGGTTAAGATGGTGCATATTTAATTATATATTATTAATTTCTACTACTAATTCAGTAAAGAAACTCCAGAATAAATGTAAAAAAGTAAAAGGATCCTGATTAATGTTATCCCATTTTTAAAATACATCATTTGGCTTGGTTTTAAATGTGAAAAAAAACATATGTATATACAAATTTATTAAATAACAATACTTGAGTATTATAAATACCTCTCTTTGACTAACTAACTTTATTATTCTTGTTTCATCGACCACGGTTCCATGTGATTTGTGAGCCCTTCTATAGGGCCTTCTCCCTGTCCGCTTGTCCCTTTGTCCGTTTTGTCCGTCCGTCCGTCAGACAGTTCGGTTTGGGAGCGCTTTTAATGCAAATGCAGGAGGCAAATGCACATTAGGAGCGGCACACAACGACCCTGGCCGCAGAGTAAGCTGCAGCAGGAGGCTGGATGCCGTAGATACTCTGCATACTACGAGATACAATGTGCATCTTTTATGAGATGGCCAACGACACTGCGCACGGACTGTGCATGGAGTTTGGAGTTTAGAGTTTGGAGCTTTGCATTAGGCTCGCTTTGTGTCTGGGCAAATGTTTCGCCATCGATTAGCTGGCTGCCCGAATTGGCCCAAAAGCTGTACATCGACAGGGCATATGTGATATTGAGGAAAAGCGAATGAATTGGAGGTAAAAGCTTAGAACGATATATAGAGAGCTGTGGGCCCCAAACCACTAACTTTTTGGGGGATGCACATTTGCATTTTGTGGGTTTGGTTGTGTCGTCGCATATGGAATGGTAATTGGTAATTCTATAAAGGCGCAGCCTAATTGATGAATTACCATTGCACTTCAGAAATAGCTCAAACCCGGAGGCTTAAATCCCTCATTGTGTGATTCTGTGTGTGCGTGTGTATATATATACGGAAATTTTGTGGTTTGGTCTGCTGGCCAATTTCATGTTCATCCTGAGAAGATAGCTGGAACAGCTTACAAGGCACTCCTGTCTTGGCTGAAACTGAGTCATCACATTACCATTTCAGGTTGTCCGAATTTTGAAATAATTGTGCAGAAATGTCTTGGGAACAAAGGGAACAATTGGCTGTGAATTAATTCGGGGAGAATACCTTTGGGGGGAACATGGCCTAGTTTAGGTAAATTTTATAAATATTTCTTTAATGTTTCTTAAATAATTTTGTAAGATGCATCAAATAGAGGAATAATATTCGTAATTTTGTTGAAAGATACGATCTAGAGTGTGAGCTTAAGTTAAATGAAATTAAGAATTGTATTTAATTTTGTATCGATTTAATCGAACAATTTTATCGATATAATATAAAAGTGTTCGATATAATATCGATTTAATTATTTAATCATATATTAGATCTTATAAAATTCCTGTTTTTTTAATTTTAGTTGTTTAAATTCATTTTAGAAATGTAAACGATATAATATCGATTTAATCGATATATTTGATCGATAAAAATATTGCCGATTTAATCGATAAATTTTATATTATAAAATTCCTGTATCTAGGATGATTCTTGAAAATAATTTCATAAATAAGTGCACTAAGCTACGAAGTTCAAGTGCTTGAGTTTGTTTTCCAGGACTATAATTTGGTATTTGCCCTTAGCTTTATATATGTAAATGTATTATCTTTAAAATTTATGAAATGAATGGGACTTGAACTGAAATTAAAAATTCAGGACTTGGCTCTGGGATTCACTGAGTTTCGCTTTGCAATTTCAAAGTTTTCTATTTCCAAGTTGAATCTGTCGAGTGCAAAATCTTCATTTCGGTTCGCAGGAGAGGGGCTTGAGGTTGATGGGGTCACTTGAAGCTGCCAACGGATGCGCAACTAAATCGTCCATGTCATCACACATTTGCACACACACACACACACACACACACACAGCCAGGGGAAAGTTTTCCCTGACCCCTTGAAGGCAAACAACCCAGCGTTTCGCCCCTCCTCGTCTACCCTGCATTCACATTCTCATTCACATTCACATTGCATTTTGCTATCCGTCTACACTGTTGACTTATTTGCTTTGAGATAAACGCCAAGTTGATTTATACAACCCACCGACAATTCATTCAGCCATTTGCACCACTCACCCAGCACCACCCGCTCATCCGCTCGTCCGCTCGTCCGCTCATTCACTCACTCACTCACTCACTCACTCGCTCATTCGTTCATTCATTCGCTCATGCAGACATGCAGTCAAGCGTACAAAATTCTTGTTTGTTTGTTTCTTTATTCATTGAGCAAGCAGCCGACTTTCTTGCCGTAGAGCTTGGACACAGGAGGGGCTAACCGAACTAGCAAACTAGCAAACAATGAATGGACGAAGGGGCAGTCGCGAGCCAGGACGCAGCAGGAATGTCGGAGGCCACTTGGCCACGTCACCCCGACAATCAATTCTCATCGAGGCGTTGTCGGAAATTATTTTCACTCCCATTTGCATTTCAATTTTTCACGGATTAAAGAACTCAGAGCGGGCTAGTTCGGTTTTACAGAATAGATTTCAAGCAGAGCTGCTCAGATACTAACCGTGAGAGAATAGTGGCTAGGCACTTCGGTAAGCTATGGAAGGCTTCGGTTAGGTTCGGCTAGCTTCGTGTGTAATATCAAATTAGTCTGGTCCCGCGGGTGCACTGCGTGAGCAGCTCTGATATGAATAAAATGAAGAGTTGCTTAGATAATGAGCTTGAGAGTCATGTTTAGGTTCTTCGGTAAGCTTCGTGTAAAATGCCGAATTAGTATGCGCTCTCGGGTGCTCGGCGTGAGCAGCTCTGATATTAAGCAAGGCTTTAGGACTAGCATACCTTCTTAAAATCAAACAGATACCCATTCTGTTAATAATTTATAAAATTACTTTAAAACTCATTAAATATTTATTTGGTTTTGTAAAATATAAGAAAATTCCTTTAGCTTTACACAGTTCTGACTGGCTTTAAATAGTTATTTTATCAAAAATATGTCTACCTAGGTCAAATTAATTTCAGTAAGATGGTAGATCTTTTTTTCTCGGTGTTTCTTCTTCTATATTTGATTCAATCAAAAAAACCCGCCCTATTCATATAATTTACCACTTGATTAAATTAGACACTCACAAAAAGTTGTGCTAATAAATAAATAAATGCTTTGAAATAAATAACTGAGTAGGCAGCTGTCTGGATTTCCTAATTCGATTTTTTTTTTTTTGTTTGCTTGTGACATGTTACAGTTGAAAGTTCAAAGGGTGGAATGCAGCCGTTAAGCTTTGATTGATTATTATTATTAATGGCAAGGCTTATGTGACAGTATCAGCTTCAAGGAACAAAAAGATAAAGAAAAAGTAACACTAATATACATTTTACTTGGTTAATAAATTAATAAACATATTGAGCAATATATAAACGCTTTATTAATATAATAAGCCACCTGATAGCCTCTGCCATATGGATTAAATCCGTTTTGGGCTTTCTCTTTTATTATTTACTTATTTATAAACCCTTCTTTATGTCTCGGCACTAATTTGGGTCCAACGCGTGTATATACGATATACATATGTATATATATAGAGAGAATAACTACCCTCCTGCAGTCGTGGCTGATGGCCATGTATATTTAGGCCTTTATGTGATGCCGGCTGAATAATGGCGGCTTGTATGCTTAGCGGCAATTAATCAGCGGAACTGTCCGCACCCAAACATGCGTGAATATACCCAAACCACCTACGAAACTGGGCGGGCGACCCTAAAAATGTTTTGCTGTAATTAACTTAGATAAACAAAGACGCCGAGGGGACGGACGGACGACGACGCGACGGCATTCGGTCTGAGTGTGCCGCCTGCAAAGTGCGACTGTGTCCTTCGAGGACCAAGGACCATTGCCACCCCACAAAAGCAAGCAAGGAAAGTAGGAAAAGCTGAAGGAGCTGGGAGCTGAGACCAGAGAGCAAAGAGCTATGAGCTGTGGCTTGGATGCTGCCAACTTCTTGTTCCGTTTGCCCTCTATGTACGAGTATTTGCTGGCACACTTGGTCGACACAGTTGAGAAAAATGATTGCTCAAATAAATCATAATTAGCCATGTAAACATCTAACAGATGAACGTGTGTGTGTGTTTGAGCCAAGACAAAGCGACACCATAAATCGTTCATTGAGTCGTTGCGTCCGTCCAGGCGGCATAAAAATTCGCCTACATACTTTCCACAATTGCCACTGACAGCGGCAAACTCGTACATATTTTATTGCCACGAGGATATTTGTACGCAAATCTGCATTTGAATTGTATCCCATAAATCACAAGATTAACATATCAATTTCTATGCTTGATTTACACAATTTTCAGTCAGGTATTAACTTTTGGTTGGAATAAAGTCCTCCTGGGTTATTTTATATAGCTTTGAAGAGGTATTGGAATTTATTTTATAACAAATTTATTATTAGTTGGGAGCTAATAATAGTTATTTTGTATTTAAGGTAGCAAAAGCATAGAGAAGCTATTGAAAATAATTTCTTTATTTAAATATTATTGTTATTTTTCAATCAAATAAAGTTAAGAAAGTTATAAGGAAGAACCTCCTTGTATATTCTTTATATTTATCGAAAATATTAATTAGGTTTTTAAATGGAGATTGCTTCAACCTTTGCTGGACATAATTTAATTGTCAAAAGATTTATTATTTCGCCAGAACTCAAGCGAGAAATGTCTTAAACATTAACTACCATCTCCTTTTCTATCGTTAAACCAGTAAAACGTTAAAACCATTAAACTTTACAGGTTGCCAGCTTAAGATATATAGAAATGTGGTAATATTTATTGCCCATTTATCTGTTAAAGTGTCTATGCTAATCGATAAACCTGCTTAGTCATGAGTTTCAGACTAAATGCTGCGCACTTTCCTCCTGTTGGCCATTGGGTCATCTGGTCATCGTCTGGAGTTTATCGCCCCGCACATTGACCGCTCGTAAATTTCATAGAATTAATTACAGCATCTGCTTGCTGCTGCGGCTGCGGCTACGACTGTGACCAGCCATTGTTCTTCTTATTATTATTATTATTATTATTGCTATTATTTTTTAACTGTTGTGTCGACGCGCGAGTTGTTGGCATTTGTTTGTGTGTTCTCTGCTGTTCTTTTAATTTCTGGCTTAATGATGCATGAATTGCGGCGACGTGGGCGTGTCCGATACGAACTTCCAAGGGTCGAGGTCACAATTGCTCATGTTGCATGTCATTCCCCCCCTGCTCAGCGGTTCATTGACTGACTTGACTTGGCTGTTTATCCATTGATTTCCTTACCTTACCTTACCTCTTTGCCCGTTGAGTCCGTTAAGAAAACACACTGGAAAGGTGTGTGTGTGTAATTACTGCTGACATCTGTGAGTACCTGACCTGTCTGAGAGTCCCGGTAAATGGTTCAGTTTACGAGTTCCTTGTGCATCCTTAATTGGATGCGTGGGATGCGGGGGAGATTGTTTTTAATTGTTCTGGGATTGTTGGAGTGGCTGGCTGGTTGGTTGCCTCCAAAAGGGTTGCCTCTTTTTCTAATGAACTGTTTCTCTTGGCGGCACGAAATCGATAGTTATCTTAAGGTGAGTTTTTAAGAGAGTTTTTTATGTGAGAAATTGGACTTCAGAATGAGTTTAACACATGTTAATGGTAACAATTTGAAATATATAGCCTCTTAAGGCTTGTTCTAATTAACTTAACTTAATTTAAGTGACTTTCCCTCTTTACTACTTGGAATATATAATAATAAACACACAACGAATTATACTAATGCATTCCTCTGTTCTGTATCTTTCCAGGTATGTTACATTTACGAAAAAAAAAACTGATAAAAAACATTAAAAACAAGTAGGTAACTTAATAAAGCCCTAAAAAACCCCATTTCTCTTTCCATATAAAAGTTTTTTCTATTACCAGAGTTAACCTTTTTGACTTTTGGCTGGCGTTTTATTTCCACAGCTTAGCAAATTAAAGTTTTGAAGGGATTTTTCATGGCAGTGTGAAAAAGCTTAACCTTGCTGCTCCCCTGGCATTCATTTTTCTCTTATTTTTTTGTGGATTGTGTGTGTGTGTGTGTATGTGCAAAGTGCCCGAATGTTGTCGCCATTTGCGTTGAATGCAGGAGCAACAATGGGAACAACAACTCTGCGTAATAGAGTCGGTTAGTTGCCCCCATATATACATATATATATATATGTATATGTATATATATTGAGGGGCACCCTGAGTTGGGTAGCTCCAAATTGGCTTCGGGGCCTGAGTGGGGTGAATTAAGAGTCCTTTCAGGGAGCAGCAGTCAGCACACAACAATGGAATGTCGTGCTATCTGCCGGCTGCACAATGTTAGAGTTGCACTTAACTTCAGACACAGGAAAGCCGAGCTGCACAATAAGCGCAAGGACAACGCTAAGCAGGATGCTGAACGGTGCTGGTGGTCACCCACCCCTTTTTGTTTTTTTTTTTCATCCTCCTCAGTGTCTCCTCTGCTGCTGTGGCTACTGACAAAAACAAAAGTCACACACAAAAGTAGCATGAAATAGCTGCAGTTTTGCCGTTGCTGCCGCCGGCAAAGTCAAGTGCCTGGCGATTTTTCTTACACAATAATACACTTTTCCCATTTCGCTGACAGTTCTCCACTTCAATATCCTGTAGATGTGAGGAAGAAGGGTATGATCAGTGCTGGGTGGCTTTGAAAACATATATTTAAAAGATGTGTAATTTCTTAAAAATATATAAAAGAATATATTTAAAGAAATGTATTAAAAAACATATGCCAACAAAATATGATTTTACTATTTAAGGCTACATAAAATGAAATTTAATGAAAATGCCAGAGTTTGCTTGTTGTTTAAAATATTTACTAGTATGGCAACGCAATCTCAGCTGATAACGATTGCGATTGCCTGTTCATATTATCGTATATCGATAGAACCTAAGTGGATTCTATATGTTGTAACTTTTCTGCATCCTAAGTACTTATTCGATCTGACAAACATTTTGGTTTATTTATAAACAGCTGTTGTTTATCGTACTTAGTGGTGACAATTGCGAACGATAACATATAGATATTTAAGAAGAAGACGGAAATATTGGAGCACTTGCTTTAGAATCGAAGAAATATTTTAATTTCTGGTCACAATTAGTCTTATTTCCTATTGGAAAATTCCAATAAATGCAAAATTGAATAATACAAGTCGTTTAAACTATATCAGTTGGAACTTTTCCAAATTTAACTAAAATTCTTATAAAATATTCGGAAATATAAATATGTATACTTGAAATAAATTTAAATATTTAAAGGTATCAAAAAGTCTACCCCCGGCATACCCACAAAACTTTCTTAATCATTTTTACGATTTCATTTCAACGGCGTCTCCACTCAACTGAGACATTTCTTGCACATGCAGCTTGTGACGTCACTTAGCGCAGACATCTGTGATAATGATAAAATTAGATTATAGATGCTTTTCATTTTTCACACCCCAAAGCTCACCCCACTTCGGGGGGATCTCCCCCCCCAACCCCGGCAACTTGAATTTATGGCCCTGCCACCCCATGTGGGGAATGCGCCATGCGGGTGTTGTGCTGGAAAATAATTACCATCAAAGTTTTATATTACACACACATATATTTATTACGACGAGTTGATGAGAAAAGAGGGAGCGGAGTATCTCACGGATGCACGGATATGCACAGAAAGTCAGACAGTCAAGTGGAATGAAGCAAAAAGTTCAGATGAAATTGACAGTTTGCTTAAGCGCATTTGTTAGCAGCAACTGGCGTTGACTTTTGTGCGAAAGATACGAATACAAATGTATCTCTATCTATCTATCTATCTGCTTGCTATACGAAGGATGCAACAGTTGCAGTTCAACGTACATACATACATACATGTGACGATTACAAAAGACATATGTATGTATGTATGTAACCCCCCATCGTCCGCTCTCCCCTTGGTGCAGTGAACAAATTCCAATCGAGAAGAAGAACGAAAATTATTTCTATATTTGTCTTTACCCGATGTTTCTTCTTGTTTTTTGTGTGCAGAACTCGACACAGTTTCGTTAAGTAATTGAATTCAATTGTATCCGAAGAGTAACCACCATTGACTCTAGCTTGAAGATGAAAATGAAAAGCTAAAAGTCGATGGCACTCTATTGGAAAGCAGATTGGTTACTCATGAGTTGAGAAATACAGTATAGAAGTTATTATGGCGTGGAAAATGTAGGAGATAGTGTGACATTAAAAAAAAGTTATTTATTTCTAGAAAAGAAAGAGAATTTTCTTGTTTATATCAAGTTAATTTAGAGTTACTTGAAATACTTGAATAATTATAATAAATTCAATGCATATGAAAGCTAATTACCAACTCTTAAAGTTGGAAAATGCAAATAAAATCCATAATATCGGAGAAAATGCAAGAGAAAGCCTAGAAAAATACTCTGGCATATATTAAAATGATTAAATCATAGAAAATAAATTGCATTTTGTTACGTGTTCATATTAATATCCTTTCGAGTAATTTGAAACACGTGTAGAGCATAAATAATTACAATCAATTTCATTTATATTACGGCTCTTTATCGACACTTAAAGCTTATTGCATTTTGCCTGCCCAAAAATAATCATTTCGATAACGTTTGACCTGCCATTTATTACAAACAATTTAACTGAAGTGATTCGTTTAAATTTCAAATTATTTCAATCAGTGTCTGCTTCACTTTTCCCCCGCTCTCTCTCACTCTCTTACTCGACCATCAGCATGTGTTTCCACAACAATTATTTTCACATTATGCTGATTTCACCTCCTGACCGACGCTCCGAAAAATTAACGTGAAAACAAAGACCAAAAAATTAAACATGCCAAACCATCAAATTAGTGTTAGCCGCAAAGGATTTTCCAAAACTATTCAATCACTGCCCAGACCGGGAAGGAAAGGGGAATTATGGGGGAAAACACACGAAAAAAAAAGAAGAAAAACGAGAAAACGACTAATTACACTGCCCTAAAAACTTTAACGACGACGAGTGCCGTGGCAATCTTGACGAGGGTACTGGGTTTTCGGGTAGCAGAGCGGCGGGATCCGGCGGCAACCGCATTGCTATAAAAGGAGAAATATTTGAGTGTAAACACAACTTGCATCCAACCCAAACCAAGTGTGTGTGTGTGTGTGTGGTGGGGCGAGGGCTGTGGCGGCGCCGCCTGCAAAGTGTTTTCAGGGGCGTTGCATGCCACACACGCAACAGCCAGGAGGCAGCCGCTAGCAGCTAGTAGCAGAGCAAAGTGAAGATACATTTGTATCTTTGAGCTCTCTTCTAAACGAGGGGAGCCACAACCAAATGTAAATGTCTGTCTGGCGCATCCTTCGGGGGTATAGCTGCAAATGCATTCGACGTGAACGTGAACGTGAATGTGAATGTGAATGTGAGTGTGAACGTGTCGAAAGTAAGCTGCAGTTGCGAGCGACAAAATCGCGCCTCGCTACGTGATCCAGCTTTGGCCATATCCCTTTACCCCGCCTTGAGCTGGAGCCACTCTCTCTATAGCCGGTAATATATACATGTGTAGTAGTTTGGTTGGCGACTGACAGGGAGAACTATTTGTCACGGCATTCCGTCGGCGCCAGGATTAAGTTCTCCCCGAAACTTGCACAACAACTCCTTTGTCCTGACAGATTTTCCTTAGCCTTGAGTCGGAAGAGCAGACCGTAAAAGTGTCAAATGCGAGACGAAGTAACATACACCGCTTCTGATTTTTGTTCACTTTCTGCAGAGCTCGTGAGGGGGAAAATGTTATTTATTATTATAATATATGCTTATACATCGAAAAGTGTATTTATATATTGCTGCAGCGATATAAAATAAACTTCTAAAATCACAACTACTAAATAAAACAAATATTTCCTTAGTAACCTTTTGTATCTATGGTATTTCTAGGTCTTCTATAGCTTTGCTAATCCATATATGTATATATTTATTAAAGGGCGAATTCTTCTCTGAATTCTAAAAATACATTACATTAAAGAGCATCTTCGAAAATAAAAATATCTGGCTACTATTTATAGATTAAATAAATACTTGGAAACAAAAGATCTAATTAAAAATAAATACTCTAACCATCACTACTAAAAAACAAATAAACAAAGGGTAAAACAAAGGTTCTAAACTAAAAGAATTAAAACTAAAAAAGGAAAACAGCATGTTACCCCATCTCATATGTAGAACACGCCCGTTGAGTGCCACACCCACTCGGCCATGTCCTTAGGGCGTTGCTGAATGGAGAACGGAAGTACAGTAAGCGAAATAGTCGTAGAAACATGTGTCTGCATTCGCATCAGCGCCAAAAGGAAACTTTACACACACACACGAGGCAGCGCGCATGCATTAAAAATCCACGCTTCCGGCAGGAGTTTACCCCACAAAAGCAACAGTCCACCCAATATCCCATTCCCAAAAAAAACACACACACACCCTGGCCGCATTCAGGGCTTCAATAAAAAGATAGACAAACACACATACACACACAGTCACAAAAAATAAGGGAAGAGCAAAATCTAGGGAATGGCAAATGCATTTGGAGTGTTTGCGGCAAATGCCAAAATGAAATACATATTACTTAGCAACAAAAATGGGGAAAAAGCTGCAATCAATAGTCTCGACTAGGGGATGCTCTATAAAATTGTAATAGAGCTGCAATTCAGGATGTTTCTATTTCTTTTCATTTATTATAAATTATAGATGGTTAATATTCAGGATTTATACTTTAGACCCTTGAGAGGGTTTGGATAACAGAATTGGGACTCTTAAGGGGGTATTCTGGTCTAGAAGCCTGTTTTTGGGCATTTTTTAAAAAAAGATATAAAAAAAAGGAAA
>JAEIIU010056056.1:0-10716 GCA_018874675.1 Drosophila baimaii
ATCAAGAATATATATACTTTATGGGGTCGGAGATGACTCCTTTACTGCGTTGCAAACATCATGGCAAATTAATAATACCCTCTGCAAGGGTATAATTATATTATGTCTTTTTCACAACAATGAAAGTAAATGTAAAGACCGTTTGCGTTGAGTTTTTCGGTCAATCAGGCTTTTGCTGACTCTCATTGTGCGAGCGTTTCTCGTTCCGCTCTTTACGAAAGAAAGAGCGACATACAAAGAGCTCAACGAAAAGCGCTCAACAGAAAACATAAATGATGACAGCAAGAGCCTCTTGCTCAAAGCGAGAGCGAGAGTATGAACTTTTTCAGTTGTGCTCGCAACGAGAGCGCAAGAAGAAAAACGGTCGACAGTTATTTGCGAGCTCTGCTTCTAAGGAAAGTTTTACCGGTTATATCAAAAATTACAAGAACTTAAAACCAGTACAATAAAAAATCAAAATGTTCTAAAAACAACCCTATATTATATATAATAAGAACTTATATAAAACTCTGCTTCTGGTTATATACTCTTAACGTTTAATGTTGAATTCTTAATTGAAATGGGTTTGAAAATGATGACACAAGGAGATTACGAAATAATAGTGTTGTAATAACTTATATTTTATATGTCGTAGTATATAACATTTTTTGACATTTTGAATGTGGCAAATACAATATAATATGATTATAATATTAAGTAATTTTATTCTATAGCTTTATCCATAAATTCCAAGAATCGTTTGGCATATTGTTCAGGGTCGCAGGTCGAGATACCATCAACATTACTTCCATATTTAACAGTTTTAGCTGCTTTCGCTGCCTGCAATTTAGAGTTAAAAATTAAGTAGTCGAGAAGAAATATTAAAGTTGAAATATACCTGTTTCTTAACGCCATACTGTGTTAAAACGTCAATAATAGCTATGAAGTATATTTCGCGTTTTTCTGCATAGCGAAGGGGAAATAAAATATTGAGAAAATAAACTAATGTTACATCTTCCTCTCACCTTCAATGCTCGGAATGTCATAGATATCAACTTCGTAAATGACTTCTTTATACTGTGCACCTCTTGGCGAATCAGGTGGTGTGTTGTACGTCCAGCTTAGAGAACAGGATGATCACACATATGAAAACAAAAATAATAGACTAGTTTTCTTACCGTTCACCACTATCGCACTCCTCGCTCTCGCTGTTCTCACTCCGACCAGCTGCTGCCACATTATCGCCTTGTAGAGCTTCTTCCTCGGCCCGGACACAGTCGTGTACACCGACTAATAACGAGTAGTCCATAATGTGCAACTTGGTAAGTAACTGTATAGAAAAATTATATAACATTTATATATTTATAACAAAATGTGATATTCGAGAAGAGCATTATTTGGTGCGCATTATGCAGCATTTTAGAAGAGCAAAAGACTTGGCTCAGAGGCTAGCCTGTTTTTGGAATTTAACTTTAAAGTAACGACACTGAAGTGATGAAACTTGATGTATTTTCAACAGTATTTTATTAAGAAGTAAGAAAAGCTAACATCGGACGCAGCCGAAGTTTATATACCCTTGGAGATAATTTCTTACATTTTAAACAAGATTTTTGATACTAAGGGAATAAATTACATAAAACACCCTGTTTCTCATATATGTTTATATGGTAGCTATCAGATATTGTGACCGATTTTACTAAAAATTTTAACAAAGGGCTCTTAATTATTAAAAAAGAGCATGTATAATGTAAAATGTAAAATTCATAAGTAAAATATGTATGTAAACCGATCTTTCTTATGACAGCTATGTGATATATTGGACCGATTTTAAATTTCTAGGGTGTGGCTGTATTCATATTATATAATGAAGTTTTATTTAAATATCTTGAAAAATAGCGAAAATATGCCAATTTTCCCGATCGTTTCTATGGCTGCTATAGCATATATTAATCCGATTCCGGCCGTTTCGACATATATACTGCTTGCAAAGGATAGCTCAAAAACATAGAGACTAGTTTACATATAAACCGACAGACGGACAAGGCTAGATCGACTCGGCTGGTGATGCTGATCAAGAATATAATTAATACTTTATATACTTTATGGGGTCGGAGCTGACCCCTTTATTGCGTTTCGAACATCAAGGCAAAACTATAGTACCCTGCAAGGGTATAAAATAAGTATACTCACATCCACATCATTATTCAACGTATCCATCAATTTCTCTTTTGCTTCCTTTCCAATATCTAATTTAACTTTTTGTTTGATAAAATCATTATCCTTTAGGGTTGGTAAATGTTTCTCAAGCTCCTTCTCCGATGCCTCCCGATCCACGGTACTACCTTTCAAATCAAACTTTCTATAAAACAAATATTTTTTTTGCTATACAACATATATCGTATCATGTCAGCAACATTAACTTTCTACATATAGTTATCATACTTGTGAATGGTTAAGTGGGAGCTGAAAACGTTCCTCATGACCACAAAATAATATTGAACACTCTCCACAGTTATCCGGTACATCCCCAAATATTGCGGTAATAGGGTTTTGCCATGTCGTTCAACAACGTACTACGTATTAAAAATTAGGTCAATTATTTTATAAACTAATTTAAGAGAATGTCAAACTTACAGGATGATACTGCTTCAAAAATGCATGCATACGCTCTATTTCTTCCGATGTCAAACTTTTGATTATGAAAAACTTATCATAGCTCTGATAGAATTGTGCCCCCGATTTTCCAGAGGAATCAATATGTATCGGTTGCGATCGAGTTAAGGACTCGCGATAGTCAACATCATCGACGCCAAATCTTTCGCGCAAATTCCGAAATACAAGGGGACAATATTCTTTGACTTTGAAATGCGATGGCATATTTTCCCTTAAAAAATATATAATTTAAATTCTTTTATAGTACCTTTAAATTCCGGTTGATTTTCTTACTTATTAAATAGATGATTATCCACCTTAATTTTGGAATAAGCCCGGAAGTCATCTGGTAGCAGCATTACCGGAATATTTACATGACTCAGTTCATTGATCTGTGAAATTGTATAATTTAAATGCTATTTACATTAGTCTTTCTTTAAAAGAAATATTAAATATTTAAAGGATAAACTTACAGTATGATTAATTCCCCACATAAATACACTCAAAATCGGTTCATTGGCACGAAAAAGTTTAACTTTTTGATGCTTTACTCGGAAATGCTTCTTTTTCAAAATGCGCGGCTGCGATATTGATGAGATCTTTTTATCCATATTTCCTTGAAGAAAATTAATAGTTAACGTTACAAAAGAAACTAAAAGGACACATAAAAACACAATTCTGCATAATAGCGAACATATTTAGATACAACCTATGTACATCTTCTAGGTATGTACATACATATGTACATATGTGTAAGCAGTAAGTGCACTTTTTTATTGCGTATATTTACAGTTTTTTTTTTTAATGTTACTGATGTCTACACTGATTGCAATGTCGAACATAGATAAACGCAAAAGAAAATACACTATTATGTTCTCGGTGGTAGCGTTTACTTAGTATAAGCTACAAATACGTTTGTTTTTAATATTTATATTTACCTATAACAGTACCACTTGCTTTTAAGGAAAAAATATTCTAGTTTACATACATTTTTATCAGCCATCACATATCGATATGTTCAACATTTTAAAAATATCGATACTGAATCCCACGCATATTTTAGGTGAAAAATACCATTTTTCCACCATCTACAGTCTATTTGGTATGACGGGAATATTTTTCGTTTCTTTCAGTCTAATATAAGGAATTACATATATGTGTTTAAAAATAGTTATGTTCAATTAAAATGGATTTCCATATTGGAACTATGAAATGTCTTTTATAAATATATGTTCTTTAAAGCATTTTTTTATGTTTACAACCGATAAGTTGTTGTTCGAATATTCAAATATCTTATATTGTTTATTTATTTTTTTTAATTTACCTGTTCTTTCATTTATTATTATTATTTATTTATTTATAATCAAATAATATTAAAAGATTAATTTTTAAATAATTGATTAAACTTTTTATTAAAATAGGGTGTATTGGAATCTGCCTGCGTGAATTCAATGATTTAATTCAATATTTTATGATAAAATATATAAAATATTTATTTTAACAGGTAAAAATATTATTATTATTTCTTGTAAATTTCCAGCACTACTAGTGTGAATTTAGTGTGCTAGTCACGTGATTTATCTATATATATTTCCTTTTTAATAATTATTTATATAGGTATATGTGCTAAAAAGAAAATATGTACCACATTTCACAAATCTGACTACTTGTATTAACATTTATTTATTAAGTAATTAAACAAATTTAATTTTGTTTGATTTCTTAAAAAAATATAAATTATTTAAGGTGTAATTTTAATGTTCAATACGTATGGCAATCGAAAAATCATAAATAAAATCAATTCAACGATATATTCCATCCTCTTCACATACTGACATTTTACTCGCCGCTATTCGTGCTATCACGATCACTTACTGTCATTTTCTTTCTCACCACTATTAAAAGCTTTTATTTTCATGTTATGAAATTTTTTGGGTACTCATTCTGTAAAATATATCTGTTTGCTTGACTATCTGCGTGGATTGGAAAATTTCTATTAAATTAATCGCCACAAATCTAAGTTTAATTGAGAAATAAATAAATGAATGTGTGTTTGTAGTGTAGTTTTTCCACTGCAAATACAATGACGGAATCGGGAATCGATCTGGGCTTTGATATCGAGTTCGATTTAAATATCAGCTTGCTGAATGATAACGAAACTATGGATTTTCTGCCAAATGTCACTGTAGCGGGCAGTTCGGATAATATGGAATTTTATGAACTAAAGTCATCAACCCGATCTTTACGATCTGATGAAATGTGAGTAGAAGTTTAGATATTATCTTTAAATGAACATACATACATGTGTACAATGTTTAGGTTATATTTTCATAATCGAAGTATACATACTGGCTACATAGTGTTATAATTAAAAAAAGAGTATATAGATGTGCGGGCAAGCATCATTATTTGATATATGATTAGCGCAATTTTATAATCTTATCAGGGGAACGTACATGTATATATATCTATGGTTTGTAAATGTATATGTACATATGTATGTATTCATACATCGATGTATAAAAATCACTAAACCGATATTCCTACATACACTGTCATACGCAAAACTCACACGCATACATTTAAAAAAAAATAATATGTTCACGAACTTTGAAATGATTGATTATATACATACATACATACATATGTATGTATAAACAATTAGAAATTTTGGGATCATAAAAATACGCGACATTCTGTTAATTTAAATTGCGAGCATACATACATACATATATATGTATATTTTTATCGCTCAAGATGTACCCAAGCTTTTTAAGTAACGGGATGTTTCTGTCAGAGTCTAAGCCAGTTTTTAATGTTCTATCGTATTTATTAGTTAGTAAGCAGAATATAAAAACAAAATAAAAATATACCTTATTATAATTTTATAAAACTTAAGATTGCACCTTCAACTTCAAAAACTTCTTGTATACATATGTATATCCAAATTTCGAGTCGAGGTTATATTAAGTAAAAATAATGATTTTTCAATTAATTGGCACAATGCTGAAATATTAAGCGTTTTATTACAGATCATTGTTAAAGCAGTGGTGCTATTGCGAAGCTTAATAAATCATTTGTAATTTTTTTTTGGGTAATACCATTATTTGTTACGAAAATGTATATAATAAGGTTTTGGAGTCTTAGTTGACATAGTCACTTTTATCTTACCTTGTTAGAAGGGGTTTTTGTTTCATATATTAAGTAAGTACTATAGTTCATTATTAATTATTTTGATTAAATTATCGTTAAAACAATTTGAAAAGATTTTGTAGTGTTGTTATATATTTAATTCAAAATTTTTATTAAATTTCTTAAAATATGTTGTATAAAATCTATAAATAAAGAACGAAGACAATATTTTCTTGTAGTATTATTGTATACTATACCATAACTATTCAAATAATCATATTACTATGGATAATATTTAAGCACACCCTGTTTCATGTTAATATTGTTTATATGTACATATGTACATCTTACATACAAATGTATATAAATATTGATGCACATAACAAAATGAAAATTCTCATGTGCTTGTGTTTATTCTAATACATACATATGTATATACATAATAAAATAATGAGTAAAAATTTATAAGGTGGTTTTTCAGAATTAATACATTTCTCTCTCTCAAAAGACGTATTATCTTTAAAAAAATGAAAGTCAATAGAATTACATAAATACTTATTGATTTAAAAAAAAAAAACAGCATGCAGCATAGATTTAGCTTAACTTACATATTCATATAAGAATATGTATTATCTAAACTTTTGAGAGAAAATAAAAAACTGCGATACCTTAAAAATTCATCCCATGATATACATTGTATATATTTGGGGAAAGCATGTTTAGAACGGACCGAACAGTCTCGTTTTAACATTCGTTTGCTAAGACAGAAGATCAAGGTCTTTTGTAATATTTGGAATTGTGTGTTTTAGGAGTTTATAAAAAACATGTTTTCATACTGGAGCAAAAAAAATATTGCGAAAAAAACAGGGCTACATCCAGAAATGAATCCATTAACAACAGATGAAGAAAAATCGGATAGGGAAAATATGACTACAGATACAGACTTGGAACGTGTCCTAGAATTTCAGGACTTTTTGAGGCGGGTTCAAACTTTACAGATGTCACAAAACGATAAAAATGATTTAGAAATGAATCACAGTTCGATGGCAATAGAAGTTGGCGAGGAACCTTTAACCACAAGTTGTTCTGAAAATGATTATATGAACATTACATCCTTACATCCATATTCAATGCCGCGAACATCACAGATTCACTGTGAATCTACCACAAATATCCGTGTCACAGTTGGCATCGATAAAGACTTGGAAATGATTTTAGAAATGGATCCAAGTATTGTTGATTTTGATGACACCGAAGCTGTAGAACCGCGTATAGTGGGTCTACCTCCACTTTCGGGTGGGTAGGTACATTATTTTTACATCACAGTCTATTGTAAATACATTTCTTTGGTCAAACATAGTTTATCAACACTACCTCTTTTTATAATATTTAATTGATAGACCAACATTTAAAACTGCCACGCCCACTTCCCGAACGCAACTGAAACTGCAATTACAACGAGAACAACATCAGCAACAACAAAAGCAACAGATCATAATGCAACAACAAATTCTGGATTCAGATCAAAAAATGCATTTGATGTTGGGATCCACGGAAACTGAATTCATTGATAGCTGCAGCACCAGCGCCTGTGGCAGTGGATCATCGAGTTTGGAACAAATGTCACAATTAGTGCAGAAGGATCGCTCAAGTCCTGTAAAACTGAAAGTTCCTCTCCAAAGTATTGGCGTAGATGTACCGCCGCAAGTGCTGCAGGTAAGATAAGTAATACTAATTGCATTAAAGTTCTTTATTGCCTCTTCTGTTACATAGGTCAGCACAGTGTTAGAAAATCCCACAAGGTACCATGTCATACAAAAGCAAAAGAACCAAGTGAGGGAATATCTGAGTGAATCTTTTAAACCTTCGATTTGGAGCTGCAACAACAGTGACGTAAGTTGGTTATAAAATATTACTATTGCCGTTTATATTACATTATTAATTCATTATTAACTATAGGTGAAAATGACAAATAACTCTGCATCTGCTGGCAATCTACAGCAGAGTTCCTCTTTAGAATGTGATATCGCTATGAATGTAAAACGTAGTACAAATGTACATTCCGCCGACGATTCAATGCAAATTTCACCTTTTGGTTGCAATTATTTACAAAGTGATAAATGTAATCCCAATGATCAAAATTCTTCATTGGGAAGTATTAATAATATTGTCGGCGGAGAATCATCCCCAGCAATTGTTAGCAAAGCTTCTCAGTTGGGGTTTGTTAAGGCTAATTCAAGCTTAAGCTCTTCTACAAATGCACCGCGTCTTTCATCCGGGATGATTAATTCTATTAGAAGTACCGGAAGTTCGTTGCAATCAACATCGGCACCCATATCACCCAGCTTAAGCTCGGTGGCTACTAGCGCATCGGAAGTGAGTTAGAGGTTTCTCCTGATTTTAGTATACCCTTGCAGAGGGTATCATTTATTTATACAGCTTATAAAATGTATGTATACTTGCTCAGCATTAACAGCAGAGTCAATTTAGTCATATCCGTCTACTCAACTGTCCGTTTGTACGTAAATTAGTCTGTCAATGCTATCTGGATGAGGCTTTCCATATAGTCTACTTTTTGTTAAAGGTAGTAATCGGAATATTATTAAAAAAAAAACATTTAACGTGATTGTTTATTATTTATTATGACTTCAAATTTACGATTTCTGTCTCATAAAAATCGGTCGACTATATCTAATGGCTGCGATCGTTAAATGTATATGGCAATTTAGGTTAATCAATAAAATCAGAGAGGTTTTCAACATACGTACATATATAATTATTTGTGTACTCCAATGTTTTTTTTTTTCATTTAATCGAAATCGGTCGAATATATCCAATAGCTGTTATAGGGACGTTTGAGTCAAATTGTAAACTGTAAGGGTATACGAACTAGCATATTTTCTTAATCATAATTATTTAATTATTTCATTTTTACCTTTACAGCTTCCCTCATTCGATAGTGATGTAAGTATTATTATTAAAGGGAAATAGAAACCTGCATGAAACTTGGCGTCCCCCAATACCTATAGGGTAGCAAAGTATTAAAACTGGGTGCCAACCGAGAATATACGTAACAAGAAGACACCGTAAACTATATATTCTTGATCAACATCACTAACCACATCAATTTAGCCACGTCCGTCTTTCCGTCCGTATGAAGGACGAGATTTTTGAGACTAATCTCTTACGCGCAAATCAAGTGTGTTTTGAAATATGGCCATGCTTTACCGCCTTCTGTAATCACGAAAAACGTATAACTAAGCTATAGTCGAGAACTTATGTTCTAGCATATATCACTATAAGCCATAATATAATTCTCTGGCGGACATAACGGTTCCCTTAGAAATTTTACTTATTAAAGATAAAAAACTAAATTAAATTTAAAAACCCTGAAGATTTTGGGTCCGCATTCTAAATATCGCCAAAACTCGGCTAGTGGCGTATAGTAATGAAACAACCAAAACGGGCATGAAATCTAGGTTGCTATCTTAAAATAAATACCGTATGAAATGTAATGGAGGAATGGAAAAATCTAACGGTGAATTAAGAGCTAACATATATGAGCTGTTTTAGTAAAAAAAAAAAATCGGGATCAAAGGACTTTTAGTATAGTATTGAAATGGAGTGTATTTTTGATCAGCATCCACAGCTAAGTCGATCTAGGTATGTGCGTCTCCCGTCTGCTTATTTCAGGGATACCCAGAAGCTGCTTACGGCATGGCAAATACAATTTAATGCACCTGGTAACTAAGTCTTTCTTCAAAATATATTAATTTGTTTTCCTTTTAGCCAGATGATCTTTTCGACGATATTTTGCAAAATGATTCGTTTAACTTTGATCAAAACTTTAACTCGGAGCTATCAATTAAACAGGAGCCACAAAGTTTAACGGACGCTGAAATAAATGCAATGCAAAAAGATCGACAAAAGAAAGATAATCATAACATGAGTAAATATTTGCAAATATATTATAAATTATGAATTGAATTATTGCTAACAAATATTTTAAACACTTTAGTCGAACGTAGGCGACGTTTCAATATTAATGACCGGATTAAGGAGCTCGGTACCCTTTTACCCAAGGGCAGTGAGGCCTTTTATGAAGTGGTTCGCGATATTCGTCCAAATAAGGGAACAATTTTGAAGTCTTCCGTTGACTATATTAAATGTTTGAAACATGAGGTAGCACGCCTAAGGCAAAACGAGTGTCGTCAGAGGCAAGTTGAGTTGCAAAATAGGAAACTTATGACTCGAATAAAGGTAAAATACTTGGATCAACAAAACCAGATCTCCCAAAGGTAACAGTTGAAGTTCGTACAAAGTACAAGAAATATGTGTATAATGGTATTTAAGACTTTAGGTCTTAATTTTCGAAATTGCAGCATTGTCCCCAATGTAAAGTTAATACTTAAAGACTGTTTGCTATGCCCACTTAATTTTTATTTGCTCATAATCTATCTCGCAATGTGCGAGCGCTAGCTAAACCGAATCGCTTTGCATAAATGGTTATTGGAAGTTACAAAGAACACTTCATACCAAACATTATGTACATCATAGTGGAAACAAGCTTGAAGGGTTATGTTCGTCAACTGTTACCTATGAGCACTGACACAAATATACATATATACACTATAAACCAAATTTGAACTTTTAAGGATCTGGAAATGCAAGCCAAGTCTATTTCCGACTACCAATTAACATCCGTATCAGTATCAGCGCCAACGCAAGCCAACGTATTTTTGAAAAGCTCCAGTTTGTCGCCAAATGTCTCGCAAAGCCGTCGATCGCTTGTTGAAAATCAAGTAAGTCTCTTACATTTATATACCCTTGCAGAGGGTATTATAGTTTTGCCATGATGTTTGCGACGCAGTGAAGGAGTCATCTTCGACCCTATGAAGTATATATATTCTTGATCAGCATCAACAGCCGAGTCGATCTAGCCATGTCCGTCTG
>JAEIIU010056060.1:3905-23698 GCA_018874675.1 Drosophila baimaii
TCACTCATCCTGGCCTGGCTGTGTCTCGGCAGTATGCACTCCAGGAAAAAGGAAAAAGGATACAAGAGGGAAATATTTCAGCAATGTTATTAATAAAATAAAATAATAATAATATAATCAATAAATATATAAAGTAATAATAAAATTGAGTAAATAATAAAAGAGTTGGAAAAAAAATTAGGCTCATTTCAAGCCTGATACTTGGTGGCTCTAGTGGCTACAAAATATATCAAAATAATTAAGGAAGAAGTTATTTATTTCACTTCTAGCTCTTCTCTCTTTTTGCTTCTCTTTTCGAGATTTTATAGAGAACTTAAAATACATTTGAAAACTCTTTACAGATTATTTTCAGTGCACATTTTGGTAGCTTGGTTATTTATCCCATATTTCCCTACCCGGCCGGTTGTATTGCTTTAATTTCATCATCATACCAACTCGTGCCTCGAATGCATGCAAATTTTCCCACCTTCCCTCGGTCTGTATGTCTGTCTGCCAGGATGTGTGTTCTGTGTGTGTGTGTGTGCAAGAGTTTCTACGGCTCCGTCAATATTATTGATCAGGCGTCAAATTTTGGGCTGTGAGTCCAGAGTCGGTTGCACACACAAATTGTGGCAAATTTTCATAGTTTGGTTTATCCTCACAATCCACTGCCTGTGGGTGCTGGAAATGCATCTAGCGGAGTGGCAGAAAGAGCTTCCATCGGCAGAGATTGTAAAATCGCCCCCCAATGGGGAGACATCCAAGCAATTAGCATTGGCTGTGTGAGGGTGGGGGAAATCAACTGGAATCGATGTTCTATAGCCTTGGGTTCATGTAGAAATTTAAGCCTTTGTTATAAGGTTTTCCCTCAAGCAGTTTGTAATGTAAAGATATATATCAAGGTTGTCTTTGCAAAATAGAGATACTTACAGGTTAGGGTTCACAAACTCTCTTATTCACAATTAAAGATTTTGATTTAAAGAAAACTTTTTACTTTCATTCGAGAATTATTTAGATTACTTAAAAAAATTCCAAAACAACAATTACTTTAAGCAAACCTCCTTCATTTTCCTAGGAAACACATTATATCACCCAGCCAAGCTAAAGCTAAAGCCAGTCTGTCGATATAAGGCCACTCTAATTCGAGGCAACTGCTCCTTCCTTGCCAAGGCCTGTCGATTGCGTAGTGGTAGTAAAAATGAGTTGCCATTTTTTGCTCTATTAATTTTTGTTGCCTCTAACTAGTGGGGAGGCCTGAGGCTAAAGCCTTAAAGCCTGTAAAATTTAATTGGGAAACGGCGACAAGAAGGGAGCCAGCGAGGAGGCGGATGTGGAGGATGAGGAATGGAAATAAAGTGAGGCATGCTAGACCACTTCCGCACGCACACACACACACACACACACACACAACCACAAATACGTAGACCTAGATGCGATGGTTTCTTATTAATAAAACAAATACCAGAAAGAAAGGGAAAATATCATACTATTTGAGGATCGAAAATTTAAATACTCTGAAAAATATATTTTAAGGGATTAAATAATATATAATAATAATAATTTGTATGGGTTTGGATAAGATTTTTAAAATATTTAAATATTTAAGAATGTATTTAAGAAAATTTAGGGAATTCTCAAAACTAAGAAGCCGTTTTAAGACTCACATTTAATTTATAACACCTGAAATAATTTCCAATATTTTCTTATAGAAGCGATCGGCTTTGGTCAACTTGAAAATTTGTTTAAGTCCTGAGAAAGGGCAAAAAAATGGAAAATAAAAAATAAAGAAAGAGTAAAAGAAACCATAGAAAGGAGAAGCAAAAGTAGAAAAAGCTTATTTTTCCAAGGCATTTCCATATAAGCCATATTTTCAATAACCGAGAACCGAGGAAAGGCAGCACAAAACTGACAAAGTTTCTTTGGCTTTTCGCAACTTTCTCTTCTACTCATCCCGACCACTTTCTCCCCCTCCCCCCCCTCGCTTTTCCCTATACTTTTCCTCTATCCTTCAGCGACCGGCTTTTTGCTTTTCGCCTTGGTTCGCCTATTATTTGCGCATTTTATTTCCATTGAACATTTCATTGACACTTTGACAGCAGCATTGACATTTGCGTGACTCGGGTGATTAGAATATGCGCCGCCCAAGTTCCATTCTCTCTCTCTATACCCATCTCTTTCGGCGACCTCGGGCTGTCTCTTTCGGGCCCCCATTTGGCATTCAATCTTATTATGCTTCGACTTAGTTTTTCATAGCTGCGCCATAAAATTGCCAGTGGAATTAGTGTGTGTGCAATTAATTTTATTCGGTCCAAACGAGAGCAAAGTTTCTTACTTGGAGACCTTTAAATAGGAGTTTTTTTTTATAATTTCTACTGTTTTTTCTGTTCCTTAAAGCCTAGCTTAATATTATTCCAGCTTGAGGGTTATACAAAGCTCCCACTAGATTGATTTGCCCTCGAACGTCTGTGTGTCTCCGTGGAACATCTGCACTTGTTCCCGCTTTCTGCCGTGAAATTTATTTGGCTTGTAATTCGATTCGCCTTGCTTGTCGTATCGTGTCGCCGGAATAATGCAGGCACATCCATATATCTGTGTATATCCGGTAGATGCTCCAACCTGGGGCCGTAGATAAACGATTGTCGCTTAAAGCCCTTGATGTGCCAATTTTCATGGCTGATGCCAGTCCTTGGTGGCCTTCTACCGTCAGCCTGTGGCAGCGTCCCTCCAAGATGCTGACACTAGGCAAAGGTAAAAGTTTACACCTGGAGTTCTGGCAGTTTTTGCAGCTACTTTTGACCTTTAACACAGAGCTGGCAAGAAAAGGCATTATTTTCTTGGCCTAATTTAATTTGTTCTGCAACAAGCTGTGCCCCCAAAATCATATTTTCTCTAATTGAGTTTTCCTCAGTCGCTGATCTCTTCTTTGGAGGTTAACTTGGTCAAGGCCGCATCTAAATCTAATAAAATGTTATTGAATTAAATAATAAGCAAGGAAGTGAAGTGATTTTAGCTTGTTCTGGAACTGTAAACTTAATTCGATTGCATAAAGTAACCATCCCTTTATATAAATACTCAATTATAGGTTGTTATTATGTCACTTGCATTTTTTTATATTCCCACAACGTTTAGTTATTGAATTTGTCACTTCATAAGCTGCTCATTTGCAATCAGCCAAGTAATTGCATGGCACCTATCTAAACCTCAACCCATGGGAACACTTGCAGATGTGTCGTGACCCCAAGAACTGTCATTGTTCGCCACCTAGAAGCTAATGCACTGACATAACCAACCATCCGACCAAAGGACCATCCATCCATCCATCCAGCCATCCATCGACCCATCATTCCGCCCATTCATCCATGCATCCATCCGTGCCATCCATCTCTTGTTAGCTAAACACAATCGAATGTCAGACAAAAGACATCGGTAGAATGCAGTTGGAATATTACGTATACGTACGGCTGACTGACTCACTGACTGACTGACTGACTGACTGGCTGTTTGCCTGCCTTTGCACTTTAGTTTTTTATGCTCCAGCTATTTTTTTTTGCTTAAGCCTCGGGCATTTAATTGAACAAGTGAGCACTTTATTAAAATGTCACTCAACTGTGTTTAGAACGATACAGTACAGTGCCGTTTCCAGAGAAGGGCAGGTGAACTGAGGTGGCCATCCGACGAGGGAGCCAGAACCGGCGACGTGGTCTGCGCAAATTTCATTACAGCTATGTCAGGCATTTTGACAGCGCGTTTCACCTACATTTAGCATTGGCAAACAAAAGAGTGTTGAAAACACGCTTTTCTTGGAGATTTCCAAAGAAGAAGGTAGTCTTAACAGAAATATTTTTAGCTGTCATGGAAATTTATGTAAAACTTGAGAAGAATATATCTTAAAGCGTCTCTAGTCACTGCTATTATTTAATAATTTTTGAATTTTTTAGCGAATTCTGGGCCTCAGCTAATATTCGCCAACTGTTGAAGGAAAATAGATATTGCTTTTATATGGCATCATTAAAAATATAATATACCCCTAGTTCGCTCCGATTACCAGGTAAAAAAACGCTACATAAGCAGCCACGACTTGGTCCGCATTTAGCGTTTGCATATTTAATATTTTCCCTGGCAAGTTGCAACCGAAACAACAACTAAAACTCCAGAAACTCGATGGTTAAAGGGGAAAAAAAAGGATTTCAAAACTGGAGTAGCAAAACAAAAAAGTGAACACAGCTCATACTCGTATATCATTTGACCCTGCTAGGAGTTGCCCCTTCCCGCCCTCCCCCCTCTATCCCTTTACCCCCTTTTCCCGCTAACAAGAGGCAAACAACAGGAAAACCAAAAGAGGGCGAAAAAAAAGTTTTGAAATGAAAAAGCAGTCAGCATATGAAATGAGTTTATTACTCAAAATGTGTGTGTGTGTGTGGATGTGTGTGCGGCACGCTTTAAGTGGAATGCACCATGTGAGCGAAGGGGGCGTGGCACGAAAACAGGAAGGGGCCGACATCCTTTCTCCGCTGCAGGCAAATAGTTAACTAGATTTATTTATAAATAATTTCCAAGCATAAATCGCTGCGCAGCTTAATCAAATTTTGCAGCAGACAGTGAGGGACAAAGGTATATGGCCAGGTTATTAAAAAGGATATTTAAGCAGGTGTTCTGATTGATAATTTGTGAGGAAATAATAGGAGTAAGAAGGCAAGTGATTAACTGATTAAAACTATCTTAAGCTTTCTCCTAAAACTTCAGACATAGAAATAATGTAAAAGCATTTATTAAAAAAAAATTCCTGCATTGTTTAAAGTATTTTCTACATATTCCAGTTTTTTATTTTATATTTTTTTTATGAATAATAATATCAGATATATTAATATTTTCCTAGATCCACCCAGAAAGCTAAGTTAACTTTCCAAACAAAACTCGAACAAAACCAGCATAATTTCACCATTTCTAAACAAAATAATTTCCTCACCAAAACGACTACAACCTTGTCGCGCACTGTATCCCTTCTCCCTATCCTTTTATGATGATATTCGTAATATGGCGGAAACACTTACAGCAGCGTCATCATCATGATCCTCTGCATTCGCATATGGCAGGAAAGGGAAATACACTCGCTAGGGGGAAATGCTCCAAAAACGCCAAACTGCGTTAATTGAGCGCGACAGGAGCTAAAACAACATGGTACTATATACTATAATATTATGGAAAGCCAAAGGCCATGGCAACAACAACAGGAAGGCGCTGCGGAAATTGGCTTATAGATACCAGGCCACAGATAGTCAGCCTCACCTTCCGTTCGAACAAATTGCAGATTGAAGATGCAAATTCGGACGTGCATTGCATATGTTGCATTCGAATGTGTGTGCCTAGGCTGCTGTTAGGATGCTGAGTATCTCAAATTGCTTTCAGTGTCGAAAAGTATGGCGAAATCTTAAAAATTTGACTCCTGCTAAGGGGTAGCTCAAGGAAATTTAGGAAAATTGCAAATGAACAAGTGGAGAAACCACAAATTCCTTGCTTGTCAATTCTTAACTTTAAAAATCATAGTTTATGTTGAGAAAATTTATTTAAATAAAAGGAATACATTTTATTGCTTGCTATTTCACACCAGTTATTATTTAATTCCTTGTTTGAATTTGCTAAATGTTTTGCTGAAAAGATTTTTAAATTAAAAGGCAACTCATTATTAGAAGCTCTCAATCTCCTCTCCTGCTTTCCAACCATTTGCCTAAGCGCATTAGCTTTAGTTTTAACATTTTTTCCTCAACTTCCACTTGGCCAGCGAGGCCAAAGTAGCTTTTAGTAGAGGGAAATAAAGGTGGAGACTGGAATGGATATGGAGGGGGTGCTGGCAGAAGGTCGCTCTTCTGCATTAGCTGGTATGCAAGCGGCTCAAGTGCAAAATCGAATTTAGCTAACGGAATTTCGTCTTGCTTGCCAAGAATCCCGCACCGTACTTTTTTAGCCACCCATCAAGAATCCGCCCCTTTTTGTCTGCAAGAGTACCTTTAACTCTTTTCCTACCAAAAAAAAAAAGGAAAAAAAAACAAGGTAAAAAATCTCCTCTAACCTCTTTTAGCAGCAGCAGCCGACGATGCGACGATGGCGATAAGCGCTTGGAACATGCGTGCTAAAAACACATATAGGGGCCACCAGGGAATACCATACACTGTGAATAATTTTCTATAGTTTTGTGGCATTCTGGGGAGTTAATTTTTAACCTAGTAGATATTTTCTGAGTTTAAAAAGCTTTGTTCCACTAGAAATTTATATTTATTAATAAGAAATTAGTTGTTGAAATTAATCCCTCACAAATTGGTTTTAATTAAATAATTAATATGCTCTGATAATACATTAAATTATGTACAAGATGTATATTTATATTTATAATTATTCTCCTGACAATATTTCTTTTTATGCTCCTGGTTTTTCCCAGTGCTGGCGTGCACCTGTCTCTCCCCTAATGTTGGTCACAAGACCAAAAAAAAAACACAACCAGGAGAGGGTGATGTTGGGGTGGTAGCTGCTTAGTTCGGGGTCAGAGGGTGCTGCAAATTCAGCTGGAGCAGCAGCAGCAGCAGCAGCAGCATCAGCACCTTTGCCATTAACCTAACTCGGTTCGTTTGGGTTCGGTTTTTGCTGGCTGCTCTGGCTGCTGCTGCCACTGCAGCTTCTTCTTTTTTGCTATTAGTTTTCGCCACATGTTTGTGTGTTCCACCCCGCGCTGCAGCTTCCCGCCCTTACATCTCCCTTATCCCGCCCCATCTGAACAAGAGCTGCCCTGGAACATACCTGAGCTCACCTGTTCGTTTTTTGTTTTTAAGTGCAACATGAAATGTGCATACCAAGGAGCAGGCCAAACCAGACACGGACACGAGCCTGGACAGACTCTGGGCCTCCGCCCCCCTGGTCTTACATCCCTGGGTCCTGCTACCAATTCACCGCAGACTAATACACTCCCAGTGGCATGTACATGTATGCAGGCATGCGTTGACTGTGTATCCAATGTTTTCGTAGTCTTGTTTTGGGGGCCCGGGAACTAAGATATATGGCAGCTGCCAAAATATGCAAAACATTGCTTTTATATGTGCATACGTCTTGAGGAGAGCCCTACTTAAATGGAAGAATGTGGACTGTGGCGTCAGATAATAATTTTGTATTTCAAATCAAGGATACAAAAGCTTCAGTAGACAGTTCCCTTAGCTCCCAGCAGTATTTTTTTGTTGATTTGTCCGAATTGACTGGTCCGAAAGTTCGTAGAGCGCCTTTCGTTCCGTTCAAGGCCGGAAATGGTCAGTTCGACCTGCGTTACTCTTCGAGCTATGTTTCTGTATTCTGCTTTCAGTTTCCTGATCACCTTTTTCTTGGCCAGCACGAGCTCCTCCGTCGCATCGTAGTCCCTCAGCATGTCCGGATAATGCAACAGGCAGCCGGTATGCCGGAGATTCTGCTGCTCCTTCTGCAGACGCTTGTGCCGCAGCCTTGCGGCGTAGATGATGTCTCTGAGGTCCCTCAATCTACGGTCTTTTGACCTTAATTTTCTTTGCATCTGCAGCAGCACAGTTTGGTTCGTTTTCTCCTTGTTCTTCAAGTGCGCCATTGCATGGATGTCGTAGGTGATATGATCCTTCATACGCACCAGCTCGGCGTTCCTTTCTTTGGGTTTGAAAGAAGAATTATTAATTAATAAAATATTAATGAAGTGTGCAGAAAAATACTACCATCTATCTTTAAGCTTAGGGATTGGTTGTTCTCATGTTGGCTCAGAAATTCTTCAACGCTCAAACCCTGGCTCTGGTTTGTCATTTTTTCGGATTTCTAATAGACCAAACTATGATTATTAATTTTTATAAAAGGAAATGAAGTGATTTGAACTCACATATTTGATGTACGCCAGTTGATGATTGACAAGAGTCAGTTTCTGTCGCACCTGGGACACTTCATCGCGGACCTTGTCCATCTGCTTAAACAAATCATTGGTCACATACTGCAGGTGATCGTAGCCGTCCTTAAACAGAGTTTCTTTGACCTTGGTCTCGAACTTCTCCACTTGCTCAACTGCCAAGCTCCTGGCCACTCTCTCCCGCTCCTTCTCTTCGGCCAACAGATTGTCACTTAACCTCAGGGCCTCCTTCTCCCGCTCTAAATTGCAATCCAGTTCATGTAATGCTGTCGTCAGTCGCGATTTATGTATGGTATCGAATTCCTTGGAATTATCGATGTATTTGAACTCCTTTCGCCTAAAAAAATGGTCAGTAACGATACGGCCGAGGTCCTGATTGATTTGAAACTCGATTTCGTAGTCAACGTAGATTTCGCTCAGCTTCTTTAGCAGTTTTTGTGGATCCAGGCGTTTCAAGCGATGCGAAGGCTTCTCAGCATACTCCACCGCCTGGTTGAGTAAGCCCACAAGGAATGTCTCGATGATACCGATGGTTTCCAAACGGATAATGTCATCTTGGGAGGAGCTCTCAAAGTCCAGCAGCCTGGGCTTGGGAACAATGCTTGCCATTTGGACAGATATGTCCTCCACATGAGGTTCTTCTACGATACTAAGCTCTTTGTCGGGTTCATCATCATCACTTTCAATAAGGCCATCCAAGCTGATTTCTGAGCTACAGCTGCTGTTAAAGTTAACTGAGCTACTTATTCTAATGTCTTCTTCGGGAGTATCCGATATAGATTCTTCAAATATCTCGGATTCATGGCTACTCCGGTCCACGAGCGGTACGTACTTGCCCTCAGTGTTGTAAATAGAATATTTTCGATTGTCAAAGCTTTCTGTGCTCGAAAGTTCATCTATATCGGTCATATTTTGGAAAATCTGAAGGAAATTAATTCGCTCAGCTTGATCATCTTTCGTAGGTTCCTCAACTGGAACCTCATAGACAGGACTCTCTGCACTGCTCTCGACCTCGGGCTCGACCTCGTCCTCGTCCTCGTCCTCGACCTCGACCCCGACCTCGACCTCGAAATCCAATAAAGGAGTCACATTAAATTCATCTTTGACAGATGTTTCCGATGACTCATCTGATTCTGCTTGTGCAATCACTGGTACGTCTTTTGGGGGTCCAGGCTCCTTTGGTTGGGTTCTCAGTAAATGGATATGGTGAGGACCCCAAAAAGCGCTGAGCGCTGTCTTGGTTCCTAGCAAAATTGACAAATTTGTCGTAGCAGACGCTTGGGAGGCGCGACCTGTCCAAACCAAAGAAGAATCGAAAGGGTAATTCCTAGAGATCCCATATCGGAAGCTACTCAGTTGACTGGGCTCCCGGGTTGAGACTTTAGGTATTACCGACTTTACGGATTGCTCTTTTAAGATTGGACGAGGTGGAGATGGAGTTGATGGAGTTGATGGAGTTGTACCCACACTTAGGGATGTTGTTCCCTTAGGAGTCAATTGACCTCTATTTGGAACTGCTTTTTCTTCGGAACCCTTCGGGGGACTTGTTCTCCTACGAGGCGACTTGGTTACTCCCTTCTGGGTTTCTTTATTAACAGGAGTTGTTCTCACACTGGACGATGAGATGACTCTTTGTGGGGGCGTTCTCTTGGCTACTTCCTCTTTGGATTCTTTCTTTGAGATTTGATTTTTTGCCATTGGCTTTGATGAGGGTAACTTGCCACCTTCCATTGCAGGCCGTAACTTTTTTCTGGGAGATCCTTTCTTACCTTTCTCTGGTGCAAGTATTTCTGCCACTTTCTCCTTGGTATTGAGCCCTTTTATGGCAGAAAGTGTAAAGTTAATAGATTGGATCGAACGGCTAGACGTGTCCGATCCTAAGGCTTGAAGGTCCTCAGAATGAGGTAGCGTGGACGACTGTATGATAATATCACTCATTGTGGACTTGAAGACAAAAATCAGTAAAGAACACTCAACTGGCGCAAATAATAATTAGAAAATAAAATAATTAGCAACGAACGTGTACGGCCAGGCAACAAAATAAATGTGTAACTGACAGCAAACTGAATTGTAACGTTTTTAACAGAAAATATTTAATATTCTGTAAGTTTTCGACTATTAGCTGACACTGAGTTTAAGTATTAGGAATTACTCTATTAATTTGTCTTTGATCTTATATTAAACCTTCTACTTTTCGCTTTCACTTTTCCGCAGTTCAAGCTCCACTTTGCACTTCAACCATCAATCCAAACCCATCCAAAGACAGGATGCCAAACACTCGCCAACTCCTTGTGGCTCCGAACATTTACCTGTTCCACAAAAAAAAAGAAAAAAGGGAGTCTCACCCGATTCTTCCCTTTTTGGCTGACTAACTTGTCAGTGTCGCCCTCCTTTTAAGCGCCTTTCCCCCGAAGGAAGCTGCCTGTTGTTGGTTAATATCATCACTCATGTATGCCGCATACTAAAGAGAATTTATCATGTCTGTAGCTGCTGCTGCTGCTCCTGCTGTTGCTGCTGCTCCTGCTGTTGCTGCAGCTATAAAAAATAGTGGAAGTCGGAGGAAGGAGGAAGGAGAGCTGGTGGACTGGAGGTTTCGGGTTCGAGGCTTTTGGGCTTTCGTCTGCATTGCTTAGCCCCGAGCTGTGGCGCCTGCCATTGTCGCTCAAGTGTTTCGGCAAACTGGCTTGGCGTCTATAAGGAAAGTGTTGGCGAAAAGCAGGGCACGACAGAGGTGCCAAAGGGGCGGAGTGGATAGAGGGATAGCTATATAAGAAGGGGTAGCAACTTGTCAGCGGATCATGACAGAATGTGCTAATAGAGTTGGTTATTGAGAGCGTACTATCTTATCAAAGAAATAACCTTTAAACTAATAGAATCTATAAATAAATAATAATATTATTGTAAAGGTATTATTATTATTATTATTATGAGAAATTACCTTACCTTTCAGACTATGGTAGGTATATTTTCTAACTTTATTCTTTACTTTACTTAAATAAGTGCCTCTTTTAGTACTTAGCATCAATAGCCTTCGAAAATTCCGCTTTCCATGCCTGGTATTGATTTAAAAAGAGTACCCCAACTGCGAGACTCTTTTGCAAAGCATTAAGTTTCGTTTGATGTTGTTGCCAGCCACGGCTGCTGCATATTCGCAAATTCGTTTACGTTTACCTAGCCACCTTGCAGCGGCGCCGCATCCCCATTTTACCTCGTCCTCCGCGGGCGACCGCGCCATCAGCTAAGTAGATTTGGGCTACCTGCATGCAGCTATGCTGCAGCTGCAGCGTTTGAGTGGGTTTATATAGATATATATATATATATATATATACGTATAGACTCTTTTTCGGTAGTGCGGGAGGGCAAAGGGTTTTTCTCTTTCCCTGGGATTTTTGGCAAATTGCCTAAAACTTTCTTTATATTTGATGTAATGAATTCCTGCGAGAATGGGATGGAAAAGAGATTTGAGATGGAACGGGGTAATGGTGGTGCTGCTTTTTTTTCCTGCTGGTCTGCAGAGAACCAGAGGAGAAAAAAAAAACACCGGGGACTAAAACGGAGTGAAGCATACACTGCGTATGCGTAATGTGTAACAGATACTCCACATACGCCACGTTGTACGTGTGCTTGTTTGTGTGTGCGAGTTCCGTTTCCGCAATTAAAATGTTGATTACATGAAGTACGACTGCCGCTTGTTTGTTTCCCTTTTGGCCACGCCCCGGTTTCCCATCCGATGCTGTGGGCGCTACAAAGGAAAAGCGGAAATTATGTGTAGATGCGGGCGTTGGCGCTTAGTCGAGCTTTTCGTCCCACACAGAGAGTGGGAGCCGGAGCAACAATGAGCAAAACACATAAATTGCAAACATTTGGTCGGATTGCGATAAGCACTCCGATGGTGCGGCCGAGGGGATGAGATTGTCGAGTGGCAAGTTTAATGACTTCCCACCAAGTTAAAGCCGCATCAAGCGATGAACAAAACAAAAAACCGCCCGGACAAAAGGTCCGAAAATACCCACAAAATGCGCAAAAGAAATGCATAATTAACGAAGTGATATTTTTAGGCCATAACAGTTCCTTGAAGCCATACAAAATCGAAAGCCATTCGTTGCGATACTAAAAGCAAAAAATATCTATATGTTTTTGTAGAACTTAAGTAAATATTTGTAACCTCAGTAGGAATATAATGACTAAGTTTTCTTTAAAAAATCTACCTTTAAAGAGCTGATTGAACAATGCTTTTTAAGTTTATAAACTAACAATTTGTGTTTAGTATTAACAAGTAAATTAAAGATGCAAATATTTCACTCAACAAGTTATAGATTAAGCCAAGAATTTGTGAATATCCAAAAAAATATATGTATCATAACAGCCCAAACTAATGACATATCCCTTCAATAAGGTAAACAATATATATTCACAACCTGTTAGTGGATGCTTATAATTCCTAAAAATAGGTTCCATTTGCCACTGTCTCTGTGTCTGTGTGGCAAATAAAAAGGAAAAGAGAAAGTTTAATGCTCCGAAGACTGACAAAAAACACGCCTTACACCGTAATTAAATCAATCATACGACCTGTTGGTAAGGAGCCCGAGACAGAAGCAGGAGCGAAAGGAGCAGCCCCAAGAAGTGGGTGTGTGGTGAAGGCGACAGGCGCGACGAAGGTAACACCCCCGCATACACCTGGAAAAATTCACGCTGCCCTGCCCCCTCTCCACCACCACCCCCATTTCCTTAGCTTGCTTAGCATAAATGAATATTTATAATTCAAGCGCCTTTTCCCCTTACCGCCAGCATTCACTTTTTCCTTTCGGTATGCAAAGCAGCGGCGGCGGCGACTGAAGATCCTTCAAAGTGCTCTCCTTGGGGGCGGGAAAGAGACGGCCAAGTGTGGCAAATGCGTGGGAAAGAAAGAATAATTTTTTATGAATATTTATTTGTTTTTTTTACAAAATCGAAGTTATGCATTTGCTGCTCGCTCTTTTCTCGCGCTGGAAATAATGCTCTGTTAGACGCGGCCCCGCCTCCCTTATGGAGCTCGAAGTGGCATCAAAGTTTTCCCTTCTTCGACTGCTGAAAGGTGCGTAAGACAATTTAATTTATTTGATGCATTAAAGCAGAAATATTAACGCAATAAATCAATGAGCACAAAAGTTTTTCGTTATATTTTACCTTTGTTCTGTTGCCGCGCTCTTGTTTAAGTGTATTTCGTATTAATTTATGTGTGCGCCCTTAACCCTACCCACACTCCCCCCATGATATCCGTTCCCTTTGGGCCTGGTCGAAACAAAAAATACGTTCGTTACGTTTTTCTTTTGCGCGTATTTTTTATGACAGCTGCGGGTAAAGTTATGGAAGTGAAAGTTGACTTTTGCCAATGAGCAAAAGGGAGTGCGATTTCTTGGGAAGGGTACCCCCTACTCTCAAGGCCATCAATATGTGTAACAGTGCGTTTCATGATAATATCGAGGCTCTACGACCAGTTCAATGGGGGAAATATTACATTTAAGTATTTTCATTTACATTCTAACTGAGAATCATTAATTTTAGAATTTTTATTACTTTCCTTATATATTTTTGTATAAAATAATTATTTGCTTAATATTTGATTGCCAAAATGAATCCTCATGTGCATTGCTTAGCCTTTAAAGTGCACTTTCCATTTCATTTGTGTTTTTAATATTTAATTTCCATCTGTGTGCCTTTATTAGTTGGCACAGGATTGTGTTATTCCAGCCGCAAATGTTTCTGGCTGAAAAGGAATCTGCTCGAGAGCTACCTAAGCCAGACTGAGCCATTAGCTGAGCACACAAAGTGGAAAGCTCTATCCTCTCGGCAGCCGTCTCTAAAATACCCCTCCGCCCACACTTGGGAACCACATAAGCTTAACTATTTCAAGTGCTGCACCGATTTCAATCCAGCACAGGAATTAAGTGACCCACAGAGAGTTTTATGAATGGAAATAAGGAACTAGCAGGACGAAATAATAATTTTTATTCTACATTGCTAAGAATTGATTTACTTAACATTAATTTGAAATATGAATATTTATTTAAAAATCATTTAGAGTAAGCTTCTGTGAACTACATTCGATTAGTGATAACTTGCATTTATTTTTCTCTCTCTGTGTATTTAAATGAGCAAAGAAAGGTAAGAAAGATTAAATCTAAACCTTGAATAACCTTTTAGCATTAATTTTGGACTAATTTTTTGTGACTGTGCCATCCCGCAACTTTATCGAAATTAATGTGCTTTATTTGCATTTAATTTCATTTTCCATTTGATTTCCATTTTTACTCATTGTCATTGCTGTTGGGCAAACAAAAGTCGCTCACTTAACCCCTGCCCGCCTGCCCCGTCTGTGCAGTTGTGTGCATCGCATAGATAAAGTCATATATCAGGGATAATTTTAAAAGCCCTTCCATTTCCCCTGCCCCTTCCGTCCGCCCTCCTTTCGCCTGACGTCATCAGTTGGAGTTTGGCTTTCTGGTCTGTTGGTTCATTAAATATTGTGATAATTTTTCATATTTATTTTTAAGTGGTTTACAGTGACAGTTAAATTTACATTTTATTTCATTAAGCATAGCGTCCATTTATATTTGATTTTCGTATCTGCAGTCATTTGTACTTATGTGCAGGCATTTATTTATTTGCCCAATGTATTTTAATATTGTCCTTCGTTTAATGCCGCTTAATTGCGCAAAAAGTATTGCAAAAATAATTACACATTCTTTTTGTTTTTTTTGTTTCTTTTTGCAATGTTTGGTTGCCTTGAAAGTTTGTTTGGTCAACGGGGCGTATGATTGATTTGGGAAGTTGCCAAGGGCCTTTTTGGCCATTGGTTTTTCTATTGTATCTTATTTTAATATTTAAAAAGCAATATATTAAACAAAGTAATTATTATACATTTCTTGAACTTCATATTTCATTTGTGCTTATTTTTTTTATTTTTTTTTTTTGTTAATTTTTGTTTTTAAAGTGTTTATTTTTATTATATTAAAAACCATTTTATTAGCTTATTATTATTATTATTTTTAAAAAATTTTCAAGGTTAACATCTTTGGAGATGCTGTTAACATAGCTGAGATGTTAGGAAAAATCCCTTTATTTTAAAATCATTAACAGAAGGAAGGAATATGTGTTCTCACATGCACAGTACTGTTAACTAACCTACTCAAGCAAATGGCTGTTATCACAAGCAAGTTTAGAAAATGGTTATTTATTATATATTATCTACATTAAAAAATGTAGTAAACAAATTTGTAATAGATTAAGAATTTGGCTACCTTAAGGTATTATACCTACTTGTTATTTACCGTAAAAAACGAATTAAATAAACTTGTAAATATATTTATGTTATAATTCGTAAAACTTAACATTGCAGTATTTTAAAATTGGTTTTTTTCAAAAATATTTAACTAACAATAATAAAAATTCGTACAAATATTATATTTTTTTATAAGATCTTTTTAGTATTTATTTTTGAATAATAAGCCTCAAATATTTAAGATATTAACACAGTTATTCTTATTTTTATGGCATTATTCCTAACACCCAGCAGACATACTATACATCCTCTTATCCCTCTGCTAACTGACCTATTCACCACTGTTAAGCACACGCAACATTTTGGCAATGAAACAAATTAAAGAGAAATGTTAGCTTACTCTCTTTACTCTCTATACCCTTCTCTTTGCGACTATGGATAAAGCTTTCCGCTCTCGCTCTCCCACTCAGTCGCCGAAGGACGCCCTGCCTGGGCAGCTTCCGCCATTGCCCGTGCGATGGCGCCAGCCGCGCACTTGGCGCTGCGAACTTGAGTTTTTTTTAGTCGCAATTTCCACTTTGAGACGAACGCACGTCGTTTTTGTCGCGCGCGCGGTATTCGAAGCCCTCTTTTTTCGAAGGAAACCGAAAACTCAGACGAAACACAAAACTGACACGAAACACGCACGCACACACGCACACACATACACAGGCAGCGCACCACTTGGTGTGTGTGTGTGAGAGTGAGTGGCCACTAAAAGTAATTCCGTGTTTACAAAAAAAAAAAAAAAGAAAAAGAAAACAAGAAAAACAAAGCCAAAATAGAAACGAAAAGTGCAAGTGTGGCAGAAATAATAATAACAGAAAACGTAACATAAAAAAACGGCAAATCTTTGGCCAGTGGGGAGGGGGGATATGCAGTTACAAAAATATGAAAACTCTTTTCAGCCTGGTTTTTTGCTCAAAAAATGCCGCCTATGTTGCGTGCCAAGAACATTTGTCAAGAATTTGTTGTTATTATTTGTGGAGGGAAAAACTGAGGGAAACTGGGGAAAACTGAGGAAAACTGACGAAACTGTTGCGGTTAATTAAGGCGCCAAAGTGGAGCAACACAAATAATTAAAAGGCGACTTTTTAATCACCAAAAAAATTCCAAAATATTGAGTAAAGAAGGAAAAAAGCGGGAAATTAAAAAGTTTATTGCTCAAATTTAAATTATAGGCTGGCTTTGCTAAATATGTATATATAATGCTGTTTTTTTACATTTAAAACAATGAGTTTCATATCAGTTAATTAAATAAATTAACCTTAGAAGTTGTACATCTTTAGAAAGTCCAAGAAATTAGTTTTAAAACATGTAGAAATCTGATTCCGTAAAGTTTTAATTAACTTACAAATGAAATATTTATTTAATTTATAAATATTTAATTAAATATTTATTTTACTGACTACCTTAATTTTTCTAGATAAACGTTTAACGAACAATATTAAATATTATATATTATATTATTATTTTTTTACATATGTATACATTTTTTTTAGCCACATTTCCTTGTTATTTATGCCTTTTTTTGCAACCAAAAAGTGGTGTTGTTTTTACCACATTTTACAACTAGTATTGTTTAAACTAAAACAATTAGAAATCTTTAAAATCTTTCCCAATTCCTTGTAAGTCTTATTTTAATCCCTTCCCCTTAAACCAACGATTTTCTTAATTTCCCGAACTATCCCAGCTTCGCTAACAATATTTTAAGCAGCTCAGAAATCCGGCTTCACTTGAAAATAAAATCTGGAACACAGCTTGACGGGGCTGGAGCTGCGCTAGCACATTCCAAGTTGAAAATTTGCCATCATAAATTCCACTTTCAGGCAGAGAACATTTTAATCTTTAATTATATTTTGTCATTTTTTCTTGTCTCGCCCTCGCCCCTTTCCCGTACCTCTTGTTTCTCGGTTTTTTTTTACTAGCTTCTGCTTCAATTTAGGCTAATTATGTTGCTCGGGAGGGTTGGATGGAGTAGATATATACACAGTGTACGTACACTGGTCTACTATGTAAGGCACGGTCTGGGCCATTTATATCGTGGTGCATATTTCTAGGCGCTCCTCGCCGCTGTTGTTGTTGTAATTATATTAACAGCTTTTTTGTTGTTGCTTTATTATCTGCACCTGACTTGTTAGCTATTTATTTGTGCATTTTCCTGCCTTTGTTTTTGGCTTTAAACAAAAATAAAAAAAAACAAAAAGGGGGAAAAAGAGAAACGCATGCCCGAGGGCAAAACAAGCGGAAAAAGTTGAATATTATTGTTAGCTGTCCGGGCTATGACAATATATTTATATTTATAAATATTTATAAATATTTGTTAATTGCTCTTGTTGTCGCTAGATTTGTGAAAGGCCATAAATAATGTCCAGCGATGGGCAGACAATAAAAACATGTATATTTTTAAATATATATTTTTGTTGTTTTGTTTAAAGACAGTTACATGGGGGCTGGCATGTGGCAGGTGCAGGTGTCTTTTAAAATATTATTATTTAAAATGTAGGAAGATTTCATTGAAATACGAATTCTTTTTAATTAAATAATGATACTCTTTCTTAATTCGATTTTTAAATTTTATTTCAACTCATTATGGCTCATATTGGTTCCCAATTTATTACTAATTTTAGCTGACTTATGTTTCCTGTGTTTAATTTTTAGCTTTGACAAAATAATGCTAATGAATTAACTTTCTCAATTTTCATACACATATCCAGCATGGCCTAAATCTTTCGATGAGGCCGTAATTTCAGCCATTTGATGTATGAATATTGTTTGGCCTAAAACCAAAAATTCCTGAAATATATAGGCCACAATAAACAAATATTTTTTAATTGCCTATCTGGGTGAACGGATGGCTTTAGCCATTATTTCCAGCAAATATTTTTTATGGGGCATTAGTTGTTATGCGATTTGCTTTAATGTTTTTATTTTTGGGTAATGGAGTTATGGAATTTGTTGTGGTTTATGGAGGCCAGAATATTTTGTATTTGAGCAATAATATCGATTTAAGTGACATACATTTTTGTCTAGGCATTACATGTTTTTCTCTCTTGACATTTTTATACATTTTCCAACTCAAAATAAAGTTGGGAAAACAGTTTCCTTTTCAACTTGGACCTTAAGTCACCAACTCAATTGCCTGGCAAGCGTTTTCCTGACGCTCTAAATCAACCAAGGGGTTAAGGCGTTTGAGGGGTGGAGCGAGGGGCCCGGGGATTCCGAATTTATGTGGCAAGGTCTTCGTTTCGTTGTTTTTCCACTTTTTCACGCTTTTCCTCTTGCCGAGTAACCGAGAAAAGGCTGCTGTGTAATTAATCTTTGGCCAAAATGCTTGAAAATTTATGTCTTTAACTTGACTGCAGTGCCGCCGCTCGGCATGATGGAAGCCAGACGGGGGGGGGGGCGGTAGCGGAAAGGACGCTTAATAGTTTTTGCCTTTAACTTTGCCGTTGTTTTCGTTCGCGTCGCGATTAAAAGTGATTAATAGCCAACATTTTATTACCGCACAGAGGCAGCGCACTAAAAGGGGAACCCCCAAAACAACTTAATGTCCAAATGAAATAAGTGAAATTTTCACACCGAAATTAATAAAGACATTAGTGCGTGTGGGCGTGGCTCGTTTGGGGCATTTAACGTTGGCAAAAGCGGCCAGAATGTGTGCCCAGGATCCATTTATTCAGCACCAGCTGCCGCATCGCCATAATAAAACCGAGCACCACCAATGCCACCAGCAGCTGATGGTGGCTGGCGACGAGCAACAGGCTCCGGGGACGAGGAAATCGGCCACAGGATGCGGAGCCGGAAGCCGAAGGACAGCGGCCACAAGTCTGCAGATTTGGTATATTCTACATGTGATACTAGTCCTAATCGGTGAGTTATAAATCTCTCTCTCTCTAAATATATAAAAAGCCGACCCTTTTTATTTGTGGAATGCATCCTAAAGGGTTTATAATTAATGAAAGGATAGTCGGTTCCTATTTTAGTTGCTTTTTTCACGTATTTTTATGTGGGGGGATATGTCTAAACATTAATGGCAAACATGTGCTTCGGTTAGGAGGAGTCAAGTGTGCAGCAATTAATTTAAATGGGGGTAATAATAGTTAAAACTTCACCCCGGAGATTAACTAAAAGGCATGATTTATGCTGGGAATAAGAGTTAAACAATTGAAAATGAATAATGGCTTAAGTGTCCTCAACTAAAGTACAAAATAAGTTAATGCTGAACGTGATATTTTTATTAGGCACTTATTTTGAATGGAATTCCAGTGTTTAAGTTAATAAAAGTAAAGTGTAAATAATTTTTTAACTCAAACATTTTAAATCTTACCCTTAGATTCTCAGAAATCTCAAGCCAAACAAAAAGTTTACACACTTCATAATCAAACATTTTTCACAACATAGCTCTGAAAGCAAAATCCAGTGCGCTCCCCAAAAAATCGAATTCCTGGGAAAATCCCAAGAAAAACAATCAACAAATTGAAAGCCAAAGAGGAAAACAATCGAACAAGTCCAATGGCCAGAGACAAAACAGCCGATAAGGACAAATTGCAGGACGCAAACGGAATAGAAATTAATAAATTGGACAAGAGGTTCCCACTTTGGGGGATTCCT